>JAQZBX010055892.1:0-18301 GCA_029593785.1 Cabassous unicinctus | reverse complement strand
GGGATGGTGACACCTGACTTCCTCCTCGAAGGAAGAGTGGGGTGCTGAGGAGTAGAATAGATAGAGGGACTCATTCTAGCTACTGTTGCTAGCCACCCCAAACTCTATGGCGTGCAACCACCACCATCTTATTAAACTCTGTGGCCCACATCCATCACAGTTTTATTATTCGTTTGGCTTGTATTGGTCAGGAATTGAGAAAGGGCACGGGGGGGATGGCTTGTTGCTGCTTCATGGTGTCTGGGACCTCAGCTGGGACAACTCAGCTAGGGGCTAAAGTTGTCTGAAGTCCCATTGACTCCATGTCCGGTGGTCGATGGTGGGCATCAGCTGTGACGCCACTACGTGGCCTTTCCACGTGCTTGCTTGGGTTTCCTCACAACATGGCGGTTGTGCCCCAAGAGAAGCCTCCAGACGTAAGCTGTATTGCCTGTTACCACCTAGCCTCAGAAATCACAGCATCACATCACCTTAGCCACAGGCTCCCAGGTTCATGCGGAGCCCCATCAACAGGAAGCATGGAAAGCTTCTTTTCTGGAGAGCATGTGGGACGGGAGGCATTGCGGCTGTGCCCGGAAACTCTTCTCTGCCACAGATTCCGTGTGTATGTTGCTGTTGAAGAATGGAGGGAGGTAGCTGCAGGGATTGCCTGCCCTGGCTGAGTTACCCTGTGAAAAAGCCTCAGGCTGTGTCTGGCAACTTTACAGGAGAGAAAAGAAGACTCATTGTGAATTTCTGTCCGTCCGCAGGTGCAGCTTCTGGGTGTCTAGCGTTTCCTCCACCCGTAAGGCTTGGACCACTGCATGTGTAAGAGCAGTGATGAGGTGAGAGTGGCCCGGCGTGGGCAGCGCGCCCTGGGGGAGGAAGGGAGGCTGACCGTCCGGCAGGGTGGCCGCCGACCCTGCTGCCTTCCAGCCGCGCCTTGGCCGCCCGGGAGGACGCGGGTCCAGGAGGGGGCACCGGCAACCTGCAAGGGGCAGGGGGCACCCCGGGCGGCTCGGGGGTCGTGTGGTGCCGGCGGTGCCCCCTCTGGGGTTCGCAGACTCCAGCCAGGCCTGGCAGGATTGTCATGGCAACCCGCCCACGGAGACAGGCTTCCCTTAGTAACCGAGGAGCCGGGAGGTGATGCTTAAAATAGTCCTGTGTGCCCAAACAAACGCCTGCAGCGTTATTAGCCGTGAAGCGTCACGGGGCACAGCTTTCACTCCCACTATTTCAAAATGGAACAAAGGGGGCTTTCCAGCCGAGGCCGATGGTGTCCCTGCTCCGCAAAGCGCGCATCCCGCTGGAGGCGGCGTGCAGGCGACCTTCGTCCCTGGCTCCCTCTAACCCCCTTCTCCTGCCTGTGGAAGTTGCAGCTGCTCTCGAATGGCAGGAGCCTGACGCCGGGTCCTAGCAGAACGGATCCGTGCACCTGCCTCTCCAACCCCCCGTCCCGCGGCCTGTCTGCGGCCGTGCCCTCCACAAGGGCTCCCGGCCGAGCCCTGCTGTCCACTCTCCTCCTCTCAGCACTTGCCGTGTGGACACGTGGCTTTGTGCTCTGTTTTCCTCTTTTGACTCTAAGTGGTGAGATGGTCTCACGTCTGTAAGTCACATCTTCTCAGCAAGACTGCAGACTCCTTAAAGGCAGCGCCACCTCATGTATTTCCTCAGCACCCCGAAAACCTGCATTGACCTCAGAGCTCGAGAAATACTTGCCAAATACGGAAGTCTTCCTGGGGATGGCTGCACAACTCTGAAAATGGTAAAAATCACTGAATCATGGGCACTTTGAAAAGGTGAATTTATGGTATGTAAATTATATCTCAATAACAAAAGTGTCAAAAACTATGGAAATCTGATATAAAATACTCAGAGAGCAGCCAGAACTACCATTTCCACATCAACAGAACGTGCAATCCCAGCTTGGATGCCAGAGCCTGAACACCCAGCAAAAGGAAGGGTGGTCAGCCTTGCTCTCGGCCGTCCCTCCTGCCTCCTGCACCCACTCGGGGTGATGCGGTGGGCTTGACACCAACACCCTGTGTGATGGGAGCAGGCCGGCAGCGCTCGGTTCAGACCCTGCCTCTGCCTGGGTGCGTCACTTAACTTCCCTGAGCTTCCTCATCTGTCAAATAGGGTAAAGAAACACCTTCCCCGGGCACACAGGTGAAGTAAATCGCTGCACGTTAAGAGCATAACAGTGAATGGCCCATGGTAAGAACTCTGCCGACTACTGTTACTAACAATATTTATATTCCCTTTCTGTTAGATAGCACAGTAGTTGTGAAAAATACCCTTTCATCATTTTATAACATTTTCATTGGTGATTTCTGCATGAACAATTTCACCCTGCTGCAATCACGCAAGTTTCTAACCAGATGTCAGGGCAGCTCTTTGCCTTTCCTTTGTGTTTGCTCATCTCCCTCTAATATGCAGCAGTAAAGCTCATGCGAAAGCAGTGCTTTTATTGTTTGCTAAGGTCACCCACCACCAGGGAGACAGAGGCCCGGGACACGTGGCCCCTCCTCGCTCTTCCTTCACCCTCTTCCGAGCCCCGTGGAATTCACAGCCCCGGCCTAGGAGCCTGGCACAGGATGCTGGCTGTGGATCTGCTGACTCGACCTTAAAAGAAACGGTTTCCTCCCAAAAGCTCCTTGGCCTGCATTCTCAGCGGCGTCCAGGGTCAGCTCAAGGCTCAGGGTCTAGTCATATGAGAGAACACGTGTTCTGGGGAAATTCGCAGCTATTCCAGAAGAGTCAAGGTGGTGAAAACGCGCATCTTAAAGGTTTTATTTTGAGCTGTTTATATGGTGTCAGGGGCTCTGTTCAGTGCTTTATAATTATTGGCCCCTTTGCCCCCACAACACGCCGTGGAGTAAGTCGCCCAAGACCACGCCTCCAGCAAACATCCCCGCCAAGCTGCATCTGGGACGCAGGCTCCCAGTGGCCTTGCAGTGTTTTCCACCGCACGTGGTGCTGAGCCTTTGCGTTTGCTGCTTGGCAGACTGAGAGCAGAAGCTATTTACAGAGATGCCTTCTGGTTTAAGTTACGGCCAGCAGGAAAGGGGCCAAGGATCTTTCAGGTAAAAGACCTACTAGGCTGGAAATGTACAAATACAAAACAGAATTTCATTCTTAGTGGGCAAGTTCTTCCCCAAAAGGGAGCTTGGGATTTTCTTGGACAGACAGAAAAGCATATACGTCAAAAGTAGGTTCCTAGGGAAACTGGCTTTGCTGCCTCATCTCTGCACTTCCTCCCAGGAGCAGGGGAAGGTGCCAGCTCGGGGCAGCCGGGAAGGCTCAAGGAATAGAAGGGGGGCTCGGCTGCATGCTTTCTTAGGCTCTGGTGCAGAGCGGCCTTTCAGGAGGAGGGAAAGGAAGCTGCCCTTAAACTTCCCTCAGCTTCCCCTCTTACACTTCTGGTAAATTGAGAGGGCACCTGAAGCACGGTTCCCCTTCCGCACCAAGAATGTGAGAGAAATTTGATCGGGAGCTCGCCACTGTTTCATGAATGTAAATGTGAGTTACCGTTTCCCAAATCCTGAAATGAAAAGTGTGATAGGTTTCGTACAATGGAAGCCGAGGGAAATGGTAGAAAGAGGTAAATTCCGAGCCTTGGGAGGGCCGCAGTGGGTTTCCCAGAGAGAAAGGAAAGGCGGACACTGCAGTCGCCCATCTCCCCTGCCCCTTCCCTGCGGTGCCTACGTCAGTGGTTTTACCAGGCCAGGAACAAACCATCTGTCTGTCCTCTCTTTCTTTCCCGTCTCATGTAAGGAAGTGAAGTGGAGGTTGGTGAATGGGCAGCAAATATCCACGCACCTTCTGTGTTCCAGGCACAGATCCTACGGGGAAATCAAAGATGAACCTGTTCTCCTAGATGCCAGGCAGAACCTGAGAATGAAATCGGAACAGATATATAATATCTTCATACGACTCTAGCTACATCCTACCCCTGCAAGGGCTCAGAGAGCAGAAGGGAGGTCGGGGGTGGGTTCCCTCTGCGGCTGGAGGCGGAAGAGGATGAGCAGTGCCGTGCCATCGCCCTCTGCCCAGCCCTGCCCTCTTTCCTCTCTGCCCAGGGCCAAGCGACAGGAGCCAGAACCCCTTGGTGGTGAGCCATGGAAGCTCTGCTTCAACTGGCTTAATCCAAAAGGAAATCTGTGGGCTTTTATATTTTTATTAGAGAAGCCGTGGGTTTCAGAGCAATCATGCGTGAAATACAGGGTTCCCATACACCGCCCCACCACCAACACCTTGCATTGATGAGAGCACTTTTTAATTATTGTACTATTTTTTTAACAGTAGTTATCTTTGTTACAATTGATGAGAGATTATTAAAATAGTGCTATTAACTATCGTCCATAGTTTGTATTAGGCGTATTTCCCCCCATATACCACCCTATTATTAGTGTCATGCATTTGCTATAATTCATTAAAGAACATTCTTATACCTGTACTGTTAACTTTAGTCCATCATCTATAATAAGGTTCATTGTGTTATACAGTCCTACGTTTTATCTTGTAATTTTTATTCTAGTAACATATATGACCTAAAGTATTCTCTTTTAGCTACATTCATGTCTATAATTCAGTGCTGCTAATTACACTCACAATAATGTGCTACCATCACCACCATCCATTTCCAAACCTGTACAGTCAACCTAAATAGGAATTCTGTACAAATTAAGCGTCAGCTCCCTGTTCTCTACCCCTAATCTATCCCCTGATATCCTTTCTTATAGATTCTAAATCTATGAGTTTGCTTATTGTAATTAGTTCATATCAGTGGTATGCAATATTTGTCATTTTGTGTCTGGCTTATGTCACTCGCCATAAGGTCCTCAAGGTTCATCCAAGTTGTCTCACGCATCAGGACTTCACTCTTTTTATAGCTGAATAACATTCCATTGTATGGATATACCACATTTTGTTTATCCGTTTATCAGTTGATGGACACTTGGATTGCTTCCTTTTTTTGGCAGTTGTGAATAACACCATTATGAACATTGGCGTGCAAACATCTGTTCGAGTCCCTGCTTTCAAGTCTTCTGGGTATATATACCTAGCAGTGGGATTGCCAGGTCGTGTGGCAGTTCTATATTTAGCTTCCTAAGGAACTGCCAACTCTTTTGCACAGAGGCTGCATCATTCTACAGTCCCACCAGCAATGAATGACTGTTCCTATTCTCCACGTCCTCACCAGCACGTGTAATTTTCTGTTTTTTTTTTTTTTTTTTTTTAATAGTAGCCATTCTAGTGGGTGGGAAATGATATCTCATTGTGGTTTTGATTTGTATTTTCCTAATAGCTAGTGATGTTGAACATCTTTTTGTGTGCTTTTTCTCTATTTGTGTATCCTCTTTGGAGAAATACCTATTCAAGTCTTTCGGTCATTTAAAAATTTTTTTTTGTCTTTTTATCATTGAGTTGTAGGATTTCTTCCTATATTCTGGGTATTAAACCCTTATCAGATATGCGGTTTCCAAATATTTTCTCCCATTGAGTAGGTTGTCTTTTCACTTTCATGACAAAATCCTTTGAATTGGTAACCTCCTTTTCTGTATAGTTGATCTTTTGTGATGTATCTGACTGATCCTTTCTCATTTCTGTTTCTGTATATTTACAAATACTTTCTTTGTGGTTACCCTGGGGTTTATATTGCACAACCTACATCGATTACCTACTAACTTGAAAAGCTACCAACTTAGCTTCAGTAGCATACCTATTCTCTGAATCTTCATTTTTTCACACTACTCCACGTCGCTCTCTCCTGTCTTTTCCTTTCAATCTGCAGAACTCCCTTTAGTAATTCTTGTAGGGAAGGTCTCTTGTTGACAGACTCTCTCAGTTTATGTCTATCTGTGAATATTTTAAAGTCTTCCTCATTTTTGAAGGACATTTTTGCTGGATAAAGCATTCTTGGCTAGCAGGTTTTCTCTTACAGTACCTTAGCTATATCATACTACTGCTCTCTTGCCTCCACGGTTTCTGATGAGAAATCATTACTGATGCTTATTGAGGATCCCTTGTGTGTGACGAATTGATTTTCTCTTGCTGCTTTCAGAACTCTCTCTTATCTTTGACATTCTGATCAGTATGTGTCTCAGAGTAGTTATATTAGGATTCATTCTGTTTGGAGTACATTGTGCTTCTTGTATATATATATTTGTCTTTCATAAGAGTTGGGAAATTTTTGGCCATTATTTCCTCAAATATTCTTTCTTTCCCTCTTCCCTTCTCTTCTCCTTCTGGGACACATATGTTTGTATGCTTCATGTGGTCACTCAAATCCCTGAGACACTGCTCAATTTTTTCTACTCTTTTCTCGACCTGTTCTTCTGACTGTATGATTTCGATTACCCTGTCTTCTAGTTTACTGATTCTTTCTTCTGCCTGTTCAAATCTGCTGTTGTCTGCCTCTAGTGCATTTTTCATCTCTACTATTGTGCCTTTCACCCCCATAATTTCTGTTATGTTTCTTTTTATACTTTCAAATTCTCCTTTATGCTCACACATTGTCTCCTTAATATCCTTTATTTCTTTATGCATGTTTTCCTTTATCTCCCTGAATTGATTTAGGAGATTTGTTTGAACTTCTTTGATTAGTTGTTCCAAATTCTGTGTCTCCTCAGAATTTTTAATTTGTTCCCTTGACTGAACCATATCTTCCTGTGTCTTAGTATCGCTTGTAATTTTTTGATGTTGTCTAGGCATCTGATTATCTTGATGAGTTGTCTCTGAAGGTCAGTTTCTCCCTCTTGTCTGGTGTTTTATTGTTGATTGGCTTTGTGTTTAGGTTCTTTTTTGACACATGGTCCCACTTATTCTGGATGTTTAGAATAGCCTGAGTTTAGCTGATCAGATTTTCTCAGCTCTTCTTCAACTTATTCTTGTCCTGGATATGTGGTGCAATTTTTAAGATGGCACTTCCTGTGTTTCTCCAGGAGAAACTTCCCTTTTCTCTGTTACTTTCAGGAATCTTGATCTGTTCTGTTTGTTTTTGCACAGAATTTTCTCCCCGGCTCCTGTGATTCGTTTAATTCTCTCCCTTACTCAGTCCCATTTTCCTTACGCTTTTCAGTTCTGGGACCCTTCAGTCTTACAGCAGTTCAAGTTAACCCTCCCCCTCTTTTGTCTCTGTGAGGCTTTTTGCTTTTGGTCTCTTTCCTGCTAGGTTATCCCACCCTGGGGAGCCAGATGGGGTCAATCCAGAAAGGGGTCACTCCAGAGAAGTCCATTTTGCATTTAGGGAGTCCTGCTGACAGCAACTAGATTGAGTAAGTACACCACTTTGCAGCTACCATTCTGCTGTGGTTTTCCCCTACTCCCTCCCCAGGAGCCCTTTTGTATACAGCATTCCTCAGTGGCTTGTGTTCCACCCTGGTCTCTGGTTCTGACTCACTCCCGGAGTTCCCTTATCGTCAGTGTCCTCAGTGGTAGGGACCTGGGCTGCTGCCTCTGGAGAGTTCCCCAGCTTTGCTCAAGACTGAGGGAAGGGGAGGGGAGAGGACTTGCCAGCCCTGGAAGGAAGTTTCCTACCTCACATTTTCCTCTTTCTTTGATTCAGCATTTGTGGGGTCATTCTCCAGTCTCTACCATCCTCCAGAGTTCTAAGCAAGTGGAATTTGTCCTTATGGTCACTGAATCTGGGAGATTTTTTCAGGGGATGTCTTACATCACCATGCTGATGGTGCCACCCCCAATCTGTGGGATTTTGTGGTTGAAAATTCTAGGAATAGACCTGGCTTTAGGCAAGGCTGGATTCAGAGCCCTGGCTGAGGTCACCAGGGTGATAATTCTTTGGGGTTTTTTTTGCTTTTTTTTAAAGCTTTAATTCTGCTTTACTCTAGCTTGGCCTCATTCCCATCAGATCGCAGGATGGCTTCTGGCACATAAAGATTCATGTCCTCACAGTGTAGTAACCCCAAAAGAGTATTACTCTTTCCAGAGAGCTCCAGCAAAACTCCTGGGTTTGGATTTCTCTGGCCTGGCTCAGGTCCATTTTCGCTTTCTTGTGATATTTGGAAAAATCATTCAACATGCAAGAAGGAAGAAAAGACCAATCCTTTTAATCACCGGCAAGAGAAATCCCTTTCCTAGAAACCTCACCCTGGCAGTAAAGAAGGGAGCAATTACGGAGAAATGCAGACTGTTCACCCTAGCTGAACCTTCATGGCTCGGGTTCTGCTTTGTTTTCCAGAAGTGGAAGTTACTGAATGTGTGTGCACGTATGTCCACACATGCATTAAAGAAAAGGATGTGGCAACACACGTGTGCTTGCGTCCCCCCTCCCCCGGCTTCAGATATTCCTGGGCAAGACCAGAGAAGTTATACATAACGCCCGAGCTTGCAGGCATATCAATTTCAGGGGGAAAACGTTTTTGTTCCGACAATGAGGAGGCTGTTTTAGGACCCTGCTGGGATGGCAGCTCGGTGCGCTGCTGCAAACCCACACTGGGGTTTTAAAATTAGGTCCCTGTAGAAGTTTATTAGGGAATGCGTAGAAAATGGTGGTATTCTTGGGAAAGCTTCAAAATTCATCCTAAAGATCCAAAACAGTCAGGGTCTGTTACAAATCCCAGCATTTTTTTGTGATGCTATGCATATAACTGCCAATGGCAGAAAGACCTTTAAATTCAGAAAAGGAAGGAGTCTTAGATGTATTTTGACACTAATGAAGAAAAGGGAATAGAATGTAGGGATAAATATGTGTTACTGTTGGCAAATATGAAATTTTTATAAATATTTACTGAGGTGTTTCTTCTCCTAAGATTTAATAAATTAATGGCACATCTTATAACTCATGGCTTCTTAGAGCAAACACAGTATCCAGTTTTGAGTTTATATCTTCTTCATCAAAATTTCGTTTGTTCACTTCATGCTTTCAGGAAAGTTTTTTACACACTACTGTCTGGTCTTGGCTGTGCTTTGGGGAACTCGGCAGGGGGACCATGTCCCTGGTGGCGGTGGGTATAATTTAAGGAGAAATGCAGCAATCCAGAAATTGTATGCAAGATGGCAGGAGGTGTTACCAAGAAAACCTGGAGCCACATCCAAAGTGAGAGGTGAGGCTGGGCTTGGGAGGGTGCCTGCTAATTAAGTAAGGTGGCACATTAGAGCTCTTTATTGTGTTTATATTATCAAGACAAAATTCACATAATATAAAATTTTCCTTTTTAAAATGAACAGTCCAGTGGTATTTAGTAAATTTACAGTGTTGTACAACCACCACCTCTATAGTTCCAAAACATTTTCATCTCCCTGTTGGGGTTTTTAATGGAAGTCTGGAGAAATTTGAAGGACAGCTGGATTATGTAAATACATTTCATAAACCTCGAGAAACTGGTCCCATTATCTTGTAAGTTTGTTGTTCTTAATAGTGTTTGCCTGGAAATCTTCGTGTTAAACTGAGAATTTTAATGTAATGGAAGTTAATGCAACAGAATTTGATCTGTGCCCAGCAGCTGCATTTCTTAGAGGACTGCCACGTTCTCCTCCCAGAAGGACCTCTCCTCTTACTCATCATGGGCACTAAGAACCCTGAGTGAATAAAGGTAGTAACTCAGGGCTCTGCCCTCTGGAGAAGCGTATGTTCTAGTTGGAGGCGGGGCCGGGCATAGGGAAGCACAGGGAACTTGCAGGAGAAACACACGGCTAGGTCTGGAATGTGTCTGGGGTGTGTGCAGAGATTCAGGAGGGCTTCCAAGAGGAGATGGCCCTTGAGCTGAGGCTTCAGAGATAAGACTTAACTGAATGAACGGGCGGCATGGGCGGGGGGGGAGGGAAACGGCAACAGATGCACCGTGAAGAGGTTGTCATAGATTAGGGTGGGGCGGCCAGAGGTGGGCAGAAAAAATGGGCAAGAGTCAGATGGTGAAAATCAGATGCATGCCATGTGCAAGGTCACGTCTGAGAGTTGGGATTTTATTCTGAAGTTGGTGGGGCGCCCCTGGAAGGCTTCAAGCAGGGTAGTGAGATTTATTCTCAAACCCTGACTCTAGCGGCAGCATGGAGAGCAGATTGGGTGAAGGAGTACAGTTTAGGGACACCAGTTAGGAGGCTCTTTTATATCACCCAGACAAGAGGTGATAAAGGCATAAACTAAACCAGCGGCAGCGGGTATAAAAAGAAGTGTAAAAATGATGATAATAATAGCAACTGCTGCCACAGGCTGAGTCCTCGTCAGACGCCAGGTGTCACGGATGCTGTGCTGTGCAATCCAGAGCTCGCCTCCAGGATGGAGGACTTATTCGTTTAGCTACTGGGACCCAGAAGCTAGTTGCTTCTGAAACCTCCTCGGCTGGAGAGAGCTGCCTCAGTAGAGCCCCCTCTTCTTGGGGCAGCCCCCGTTTGCCGAATGGTCTACACGGGGTGTAAGGCCTGGAGTCCTTTCCTCAACTTGGGATAGCTTTGAAGGGCTGTGGGGTTTGAGGCTTTTACGGACCCCAGAAAAACCGTGCCCTTGAGCTAATCCAGTCCTGTGGGTGTGGACATTTGAAGAGGTCACTTCAGTAAGGCGTGGCCCGGGGTGGGTCCCAATCCTGCTCCTGGAGTCCTCTAGGAAGGGTTGACTCGAAGCAGGCAGCGGAAGGCAGGGAATCCTGGAGGAGGGAGAGCGCAGCAATCGCCCTGTGGGAGGAGTCCAGGGGGCTGGCGGCCTGTCTGAGGCGAGAAGGCCTCGCCTGATGAGGCCTTGCTTTGGACATTTTCCTCAGCCTTGGAACTCGAGCTTTTAAACTAATAAATCCCGATTGTAAAAGCCAACCCGTGTCTGGCATATTGCATTTCAGCAGCCTAGCAAGCAAAAACAGACTTTTTCAACTTTAAAGGCCCTGAGGGGTCCCTGAGGCTTGGCTGCCCCTCATGCTGCCTTCCTTTCCTGCAGCCTGTGACCCGAGACTGCCCCCTAACCCCCCGCCTGCAGGCCACTCACCTCCGAGTTGCCTCCCAGGGAAGCCAGCCTGCAGCACCAGCCTTTGTGCCGGATGTTTCTGCACATCCCTCAGAGCTCGCAGCAACCTGTAAAGCAGGAATTATTCCGCCCGACTGGGCCCAATTAAGTGGCAGAGATTGGATTTGAATCCAGCTTTCTCTGTCGGGCAAACAGCAGGTTTTTCCACTGTACCACGCTCAAGAGGAGGGCACAGAATCTAGAGATGGAAAGCAGGCTTTCTAGGACCGATCTGATGGCCTAGCTCCTGCGGAGGGCATCGCAGAGGGAGGTGGTGAGGCGGTTGGCAGGCCTGCTGCTGCTTCTCCCACATGCCCCTCCCGCTCTCCCGCCACACTAGTCTGCCTTCAATGTTTAAGAACATCTTCATGAGAACGTTCTTAAACGCTAAAGGTCGTAAGTGCTCAGGCATGTGGGGTTTGCCTGACAGGATTCCAGAGCCCTAGCAGAGGGCATCCCAAGGCCGTGAGCACCTTCTGCCTCCCCCGCTCCCCAAGCCAGTGCAGGCCTGACAGCAGTGTTAAATAGCCGGAAAAGGGAGCCATGCAAACAGATTCAGAGTAAGCTCCCTGGACAGAGCTTTGGAGTCGTTGTGTATTTTTAACATCGCCCCTTGACCCTGCCTATACTCTCCTGTCCTGGAGGTCACGGAGGCTGGGCCCAGGGAGCAGCTCAAACCCGAAGATAATTACCCACAGCTGAGCTCGGGGAGAACGCGGCCTGGAGAAGGCGGGGACCCAGAGGGAGAGCCGCCGTTTTGCCTCGCCACGTGGCGGGACTCCAGGGTTGCTAGCAGCCGACCTTGGTGAGACAGCATCTCTGATGATGGACATCTTCACAGCCTCGGAACTGTGAGATTGTCCCCTAATAAATTCCCATCACAAAAGCCAACGCTTTCTGGCATTTTGCTCCCAGCAGCTTTAGCAAACTAAAACACCTTGGAACCTGTGAACGTGTTACATTACTTGGCAAAGGGACGTGGTCTATCCTAGGATGGTGAACCTTGGATTATCTGGGTGGGCTCAGTTTAACCACACGAGCCCTTAGAAGCAGAGAACTTTCCCTGGCTGGGGTCAGGGAGCTGCAGCAGAAGGAGGACGTCAGAGAGAGTCAGACCATGAGAGGGACTCGGCCCATAGCTGCGGGAGGGGCACGTGGAGGGCAGGGGCTGATGTGGGCCACCCCCGGAAGCAAGGACCAGCACCCGGGCGGCAAGGAGGGACGACACGAGCCACACAGCCGAGAGAGGACTTCGGCCAGCAATCTGGAGGCGCTCGGAGTGGATTCTTTCCAGAACCTCCAGACGTGTAGCCTTGCTGATACCTGGCTTCAGAGCCAGCCCTTAGGCAGGACTTTGGGCCTAGAGGAACCAAGCTGATAAGTCTATTTTTTTAAGCCTTAAGTTTGTGGTGCTTTGTTATACAGAATTAGCAAACTAACAACCCTTTGTCAAGTTCTTGGTTCTCAAAGCACGGTCCTGGAAGGTTCCTGGGACACTGCCAGGCCTCAGAGAGGTAAAGCCTGTTTTCATAATGGACACTAAGATGCTGTTTGCCGCGGTCACTGTGTTCACAGCTGCAGCCACGGTGCAGAAGCCCTGGCGAGCAGAGCCGCGGGCCCCGGCTCAGGCCGGGGAAGTGGCACCAAACCACCAGCGGCGCAGAAGCCCTGGCGAGCAGAGCTGCGGGCCCCGGCTCACGCCGGGGAAGTGGCCGTTTTAATCCTCACTGCCACACACTTGCAGTAAAGAAGACTCAGCTCCACTAAGATGTCTTTGATGGAGCAGAAGAGTTGTTAATTTTATTAAACCTCAGCCCTCGGCACATCTTCTCCCAGATCCTGGGTAACAAAGTACCCATAAGGCCCTTCCGCATTCCGACGTAAATGCTCCTGTCGCTCATGGGGCCTGCTCAGCTCCTGGGAGCATCTGCGGTTGTGACAGCCCATCTACAGAATCCCCTTGGCAAGCGGTTAGGGAGACATGGATATATCCTGAGACCCTTCCACTGCTCACAGGGGGATGCTGCACAGCACAAAATCCCAAGAGCCTCCTACGGGAACTAAGGTCACAAGGCGAGGCTCGTGTTTCTGAATTGGGGCAGAGGTCATGTTCTGGGCTTATTCCTCAAGTCTCCCAACACTCTGCTGCCTAATTTGGCAGGTGGATGGTAGCTCCAGAAGGGCAGCTGAGCCAGGGATCATGGCGTGAGCATGGGCCACGAGCCCGGTTGTCTGTGCTCACATCCTGGATTTGCCCTTTGACAATTGTGTGGCCTTGGGCAAGCTCCCCAACCTCCCTGCCTCAGTTTCCTCCCCTGCAAAATGAGACTAATAGTAACCTACCTCGTGGAACTGCTGGGAGGACAAAATGGGATCGTAGGTACAGGCGTTTAGGGCCGGCCTTCACGATAGCTGTGAAAAAGGCAGCAAACTGCTCCATGGTTCTGCAGGCAGGTTGGAGTCTATTCTCATCACACATCACCAGATCCCAAGGATCCTGACGCGAGCATGGTAGATCCCAACAGATATTTGAGGATGCCATGGTGCAGTGTTATTTTGATTGACAGTCACAGCTGTTAAATTCACGATGGATCTGAGGTTGACCACGGGACACATCGACAAATCCGTTCGTTCATGCGGCCATCTCTTTCGTCGCTAAATAGCTGCTGTGTGTGTCTGCAATCACTGATACGGACGTTCATGCTCTGGTCTGGGATTAGGAGCAAGCACCAGCTATTTCTGTAGGACAGGGTGTGAATGCTTTCCTTGTTTGTTAAAAGCAGTGGTCCATGGTCCAGTGGGACCGTGAAAGAGCTATTCCTCTTTCTGTGGAGGAGACCAAGGCCCATCTATGAAATAAATCCTGTCAAGAAGTCGCTTTGGAAAGAGAAGCAAGAGCACAACTCTTAGAAAAAATTCTGTAAGTACCCAATTTATTCATATAACAATACAGTTTAAATATTTTTAATTTTTTTCAGTCGTACATTTTACCATCATTCCCAAAATGTTGTGCAGTGGGCTGGCATGTATTTGCAAATGAGATGTATAATTACGGCTCTGGAGCGCACACACAGCGCTTGATTTGCTAGTTAACACTCTCCCCACCCCAAACAACACACAGGTCTACTTTGCCTTGTGCTTCCCCACCCTCCTGATGAAAACATACATTCCACCTCGAGTCCTTCATGCTTGCCAAACACATCCTGTAATCGGCAAGAAGATTATGCAAGCGAAACAATCCTTCTTTTGGTTCACGACTGGCCGGTTTATGTCAGAACAGAATGCCGCCACCAACGCAGGGAGGGGCGGCGGACAGGGCGGCAGGAGGAGCCCGAGGCTGCCCAGAGCGCCGCGCTGGGGCTCCCTGGAGGCAGCTTCCCTCTCCACGAAGGCTTCAGGCGGGTCCTAGGACGTAAACGGAGCCATCCTGGCGGGAGGCCTCCTTTAAGGGTCCGGGGTCCGGGAGGGGCTCCCCAGCCCGTTCAGGAGGGAAGAGGTGAGACTCTGAAGCAGCGAGACGACCTGGGGGCGCTCCGCCTTCCCACCCCTCCTCTGAGGCTGGCAGGGGCCGCCCCTGCGCAGGCTCCACCCGCACCCTGAGGCCCAGTGCCCCGAGGGCTCCTTAGGCACAGGCCTGGCCCCCGGGCTTCTGGTCTGGCTTTTACCAGGACCCTCAGGGAATGGCGAGCCCGTAAGGGATTGCTGCACAGAGCCTGTTCCAGAGACCGTTTCTAGGCGCAGGAGCCTCTTCCTCAGAGACATTCTCGCAGGGGTCCTAGAGATAACAACTGCAAAAACGGTGTGCGTTGTTACATTTTATTTTAAACATGCAAAGTACAGTCCATGCATCTGCCATTTGGAAAATTTTCATCCTGTAGCAGATAAAACCAAATATGTTTTGGCTATCAACGTTCAATAAATGTTTCAAAATGCTTTACAGTGTAAAGATAATAAGAAATTTAGCAAAATTTCAACAAACCAGTATAAAAAAACGGATACAGATACCATTTTATTTCAAGGCGACATGCTGTAGTGTAAAGAGTAAGTTATTTGTGTGGGTATGGTTTTTTTGTTTGTTTGTTTGTTTTTGTAAAAAGTCTTTACCAATACAGCGTCTTAACAGATCCAGGCCTTGGGGCTACACATGCAAAAAAAATTGTCAGTTAAAAATCACCAAAACGTGCTATTTTTAAATGTGTATGTGTTTTTCTTTAAGTACAGGGATAGTGGAAGTATTAAATAGTAGCAGGAACAGTATTTCAGAGCTCTGTGAAAGCGTCTGTGTTCACGGCGCCAGAGTCCTGGACGACTCGTATGTTTCTGACGAGCATTTGGGTTTAATGCCCTTGCCGTTGTAATAGTCCACGACCTGGTTTGGGACTTCAGCCAACACACTTTTTGCCAGGGCAGCTGGAGACGCCTGCAGGGAAGAAGAAACCAACATGATTTTGGCGCCTGGCCAAAGATTTGGCCCAAATTTAGTCTGAAAGATGAGAGTCCTGCTCTGAGCAGCTACCCTCATTCATTCATTCATTTATTCATTCTTCATTCTTCATTCATTCATTCAGTGTTTAAGCATCTGCTCCAGAGGTTGCCATGTTGTTGGAAAATCAACCTTCAATTTCACAATTATGTTTTCATGCATGTCTCAAAATATTAAACTATTCACAACTGAAGATGGGTGGGGAGCTGGTTGGCAGAATGAATTATCCTGCAGTGTTTTTTTCCCTTTCTTCTGATGTACATTCAATTCCAGAAACTTTTACATCTCAGGCTCTATCAGGGAGGTTGTAACCAATGAAGGGAGAGTGACACAGCCAAAATTAACCCTAATAAGAGTGATGCCTGGAGTGATAGCAGCCATTCTATCATCATGAGGGAATGGTAAAGGGAATCACAAAGTGTCACCCTGACACTGCTGAATCACTGGGGGGCGGGGGGGGGGCGGAAGAAAATGCCAGCAGCTGCCAGCCCCTCACTTCTAGTTACACGAGGAAAATGCAGACCTGTTCACAGAATTCAGGCTTTCTCGACCTTGGCTCTGTTGACAGTTTGGGTTAGAACATCTGGTTGTGGGGCTGCCCTGTGCATGGCAGGATGTCTGGCAGTACCCCTGCTGCCCACCCAGCTGTGACAATCCAGAAATACCCCCAGACTCTGCCAAATGCCCCTGGGGGGAACCCACAGTTTAGACACACTCATGTTGTGAACTGTGAGGCAGGTTACTGTAACTTGCAGCCAAAAATGTTCCCAGACCGAGCTACTCCACAGGACCCTCGGCAGTGGTGGAGCTATCCTGTACCTGCGCCGTCCTGTCTGCTAGTCCCTGGCCACGTGCAGCTTCTGAGCCCTTCAGATGTAGCTAGGGCGATGAGGGACTGCATTTCAATCTAATGTTAATGAACGAATATTAAAAACGTGGTCACCGTACCCGACAGCACAGTTACTTCGCGATCCCACCCCCTCACGAATCTGTGCTGGTGGCTACGGTGAAGAAACAGGGCTTGTGGGGGCATTAGCCGGTCGGGAAAAGGCCAAAAATTGAGGGCAGATGGTAATAACAGCAACGCTGGCTGTTTATTAGCTGCCTACATGGAGCAGGCACTGCACCACCTTTGATCCTCTGGTTTTGCAGACGAAAGTCTGCAGCACAGGGAGGTGAAATAACTTGCCCAGAGCCTCATAGCTGGAGCCTGTGCTCAGTCCAGCAGAGATCATTCGTGGGTTACCGGCTTATCTGAAATGATGGCAGCTCCTCACCCTATTTATTGCTTTTTGAAGTCAGAGTGGATTAGTTTGGATAATGAAATGGTTTTCAGGATCTAATTTGAAAGCCGTGAAGATGGTGTGCTATGCCCCAGGCAGTGCCTCTGCCCTCCGGGAGCAGCGGGGCCTGCGCGCAGGCAGCCTGCCTCCTCGCCGGGCTTGGGGCCCGTGCTCCCTCCAGCCCTGCTCACCACAGCTCTGTCCTTCCTCTATACCCAGCCCAAACAAACGCTTTCCTCGGGCTGCTTCTCTCAAGTCTCTGGCTCTTTTCAACCTTCCACAGGTGGCTGGGCAGGTGCGTGCTCTGCCGACACCTGTGCTCAGCTGGGCAGTCCCCTGGTAGAGAGCTGAGGCCGCGGCGAGGCTTTAGGGTCTCTCTGTGGTCCCGGCGGCGCTCGTGGGTGTCTGGGGGTAAACTCGCGTGGCTCATGCAGGCGGGCGTGGGAAGGCGTGGTGCGGGGAGGAGAGGGGCTCGAGGAAGCCCACGAGTCTCCTAGGGCGCGAGCTCTTTGACCCTCCTCGCTCAGGCAGACGTGAGGTGGGTCAGGGAGGAGGGAAGACAAGCCAGAGCATCGCACTCTGGAAGGCAGGGCCGCCCTCCACTGCCTCGGACGCCACGCAAGCCGCTAGCTTCGCTGGTGAACAGACCTGCACCCACTTTAGCCTTCAACCCCAGTATTGGCGCCCAGCAGTGGCTTAGCTCGGCCCTTCCCTGTAGAAACTCTGCCTTTTTTCACCCTCTTCCTTGCTGTGCGGTCAACGCGAGGGCTGGGCCAGGCTCCTGGCTTGGGCGCCGGCCTTCGCGCGGAAGCCTCCTTCCGGGGACGGGATGTGCGGGCACAGCTGCCTCGCACCTGCTCTCACTGCCCCGTGGGCTCTTGGGGGAGTTTGGTCGTTGCTGCTGCTGTTTGGAAACTCCCTGGCTAACGGGGTCAGTTCTCTGTCCCCTCAAGGACTCCAATTACACGGCTGCCCCCCTAAAAGGAGAGCCGTGATTGTGTGGCAGCTCTGTGATGACGGCTCGCATCAGCCCAGGAGCCCTGGAGCGTGCACTGACCACGCTATGAGGCCGGTGGGTCCTGGAGCTCAGGGTCCCCGAACGCTCACCTCAGAGCCTCGAGAAGGCGGGTGAACAAGCAGCGGCTTTTGAGGAGCGTGTGCTGAGGCCTCCGGCCCTGGGACTGGCACTTGGCCCCATTCCTCCGTGCCCTGTGCTTGCCCGACCACATAGCCTGGCTCCCAGCTTGATCCCAAGCCGGGATTCAGACGTGCCTGGGCACGGCTGGGAGGCTGGCTGTGACAGTGCCGGGAGTGGACTGGGTGAGGGACTGTGGCTGGATGAGAGGCTTTTCCAAACGGACACCGGGAGGATGGCATGGCCCTGTGGAGGGAGGGGGCGCAGGGAGGCTAACGGCTGTTTCCAGCGGGGGTCCCCTGGGATGCAGGCACAGAATCCCTGGTGGCATGGGGCTGCCCCTCCTTTCAAAGGGCCTGCGGAGTCGGCAGTGGCCGGGCACGGGGCTGTTGGTGCCACCGGGCGTGCTGAGGGCAGGGCCGCGAGGTGGAGTGGGGGGCAGCCCCGTGTGTACACGCTGCTCTCGC
>JAQZBX010055891.1:0-18309 GCA_029593785.1 Cabassous unicinctus | reverse complement strand
AGCACCATCAGACATTCCAATATATGCATCATAAAAGTCCCAAAAAGAGAAGAAAGAGATAAAGTGTCAGAAAAAGTATTTGAAGAAACAATGGCAGGAAACTTCCAAATTTTGATGGAAAATTGGGTGTACAAATCCAAGATGCTCAATGAATGCCAAACAGGATGAACCCAAACAGATCTACATTGAGGTGTATTATGATCAACCTCTCCAAAGCCAAGAACAAAGACAGAACCTTTAAAACAGCAAGAGAGAAGTGATGTGTCATATGTAAGTGATTCATAATAAGATTAACAACATTAGTTTTCTCAACAGAAACTATGGAGGCCAAAAGGCAATGAGAGGATATATTTAAAGTGTTGAAAGGAAAAGAAAACTGTTACCCAAGAATAATATACTTGGCAAAGTTGTCCTTCAAAAATGAAGAAGAAATTAACACATTTCCAGACAAAAAAACTGAGTGAGTTCATTACCACCTGACCTGCCTTCCATGAAATGCTAAAGAGCGACCTCCATGTTGAAAGGAAAGGACACTAGACAATATCATAGTGCTGGATGAATAACAAAAATTTCTGGCATAAGTGAAAATATGGGTAAATATAAATGTCAGTATAATTTCATTTTTCATTTGTAAGGCTTTTACTTCCTATAAGGTTTAAAATTCAAATGCACAAAAACTAGCATAAATCTTTTTTACTGGACACACAATGCCTAAAGATTTAATTTGTAACAAGACTAACATAAAAGAGAGGGTTGGAAGGTTATAGGTACAGTGTATGTGTAGGCTATTGAGGAGTTAGAATCAACACAAACTATATTGTAATAGATTTAGGGTATTAAAGGTAACCCTCATGATAAACAAAAAGAAAATATCTAAAAAATGCACACAAAATGAAGGGAAAAGTGGTTCAAAATGGTTCATTATAAAAGAGCATCTAAACAAAAAAGAAGGCAATCATTGAGGAAATGAGAGACAAAAAAAGGTATGAGATTTACAAAAATCAATTAGCAAAATGGCAGAAGTAAATCTTACCATATCAGTAATTTCCTTAAATACAAATGGATTAAACTCTCCTATCAACAGGCAGAGATTGGCAGAATGGATAAAGAAACATGATACAAGTATATATTATTTACAAGATATCAGTCAGATCCACAGATAAAAACAGGTTGAAAGTGAAAGGATGAAAAAATATTTCAAGCAAACAGTAAAAAGAGTGATGTGGTTGTATTAATGTCAGACAAAATAGACTTAAAGTCAAAAACTGTTACAAGAGATAAATAAGGATATTATATAATAAAAAGCACCAATTCAACAAGATTTAAAAATTATAAACATAAATATACCTAAGAATAGAGCACTAAAATATATTAGTCAAATGTTGAGATAATTGAAAGGAGAAATAGACAGTTCTATCAATAATAGGTAGAGATTGCAATATAACACTTAGAACACTGGATAGAACAGCTACACAGAAGATCAATAAGGAAATAGAGAACCTGAACCAACTATATCTAATTGACACATTTACCCAACAATAGCAGAATACACATTCTTTACATGAATGTGTATTTCCCATGGATCATTCTCTAGGCTAGACCTTACTTAGAGCACAAGAGAAATCTAAATAAATTTAAAATTATTTAAATCATAAAAAGCAACCGCTCTGAACACAATGTAATGAAGTTAGAAGTCAGTAACAGAAGGAAAACTAGAAAATTTACAAACATACAGAAGTTGAAGAGCATACTCTTAAACAATAGGTTAAAGAAGAAACTACAGGGGAAATTAGAAAATGCTTAGAGACAAATGAAAACAGACACAACATAACAAAACTTATGGGATGTAGTAAAGGCAGCACTCAGAGGGAATTTTACAAGTATGAGTGCCTAAATTAAAAAGGAAGAAACATCTTTTAATTACCCAACTTTATGTCTTGAGGATCTGGAGAAGCAAGAGCAAAGTAAGTCCAAAGATGTCAGAAGAAAGGAAATAATTAAGATTAGAGTGGAGTTAAAGAAAATAGAGAATAGAAAAACAATTAGGATAAACAACATAAAAAGTTGGTTCTTTGACGAAATCAATAAAATTGACAACCTTTTAACTAGACTGACAAAGAAAAAAAGAGTAAAGTTGCAAATAACTAAACTCAAAAATGAAAATGGTCATATCACTACTGATGTTACAGAAATAAAATGGGTTATGAGAGAACATAGAGAACAGTTGTACATCAACAATCTAGATAATCTAGAAGAAATGGGAAAATTCCTAGAAATATGTCAATTACCCAAAATGACTCAAAAAGAAATAGAAACAAGACTTTTGCGGATAGATCATAAAAGTCCATTGAACTATACCTGAGTCACTAGAAGAATGGCAGAAAAAAAAGATATGGTATTGCCCCCAAAGTACATCCTTACAGATAATTTCTGCATACTCACCCTCAATGGCATTAAAACTATTGTTATTCCTACTCTGCAAACTACCATTCTATTTTCTCTTCAAATTAAGTACGGATTACAATGTAGCTAGAATCAAATTCTTTGTCCATATATTTAGTTTTTTACTGAGACCATGGAGATGTACTCTAGATGAAGGGCAAAGCAAAAGTATTTTCAAGAATATCTTGAAGATAAGTGGTTACAAATAAAGCCCTTTTCTCTTAATACGCTTTTCAGCCTCATTGTCCCGCTCCCTTTCTCTCCTTTTTCCTTCCTTTCCAATTTTTATAGTCAATTCTGACTGCACCCTTGATTTGAATTGCTGATACAAAGGCGGTCTCCTTTCTTATTTCTTATACCTTGTCCTTCTGTGCTCTTTTCTACTTACTCCTTAATCTCTAAATGCCAATTAGTTATCTGCTATGGATCAGATGTAATGTAGTTATAAAAAATCTATAGAAAAGTCTCTATTAGAGAATATAGATAAAAACAGGCTCATCATGGGAAAGGTAAATTTATTTAAAATCTGTGTTCCTGGAGGAGACCAATTATGAAGATATATATTCATAATGGATATTATATATATATATGTATATGTATAAGATGTGACCATAATAAACTAGAGAATTCCTAAGGATTTGTTTTATACAAGCATTCATGGGTCAAATGTTTCCTGGAATAACTTCTCATTCTCCTGAGTCTTCTATTATTGCCCTCTTATCTTCCTGGCTATTTGATCACACAATTTTGATCTCTGCTTCCACCATCTTCTCAAATGTTTCCCTTGACTTTGCTCTAGATTATCAATCTCACCCTTGCATGCCCAACTCTCCTTATTGGGATGTGCTTTTACAATTGCTGCCTGAGAGTTCTGAAGGAAGAATCCTGCCCTACCAGGACTCTTCTGGCCCTTCAATTCCCTTCTTATTTGGCTAGCTCTACCTCTATATTTGTATGCTTCTTCATTTCCCTCCAGCTTCTCTAGCTCACTCAAATGTAGATTTGTTCGCCAACTCAAAACCAGTTCAGAAGATAATGTTCCCTTGGGTTCTGAGTAATTAAAAGGGACTTTATGAATTATACACAAAAATCATGGCATTTTCTTCAGTTCCATCATAGTTCATTGAGCAAACCATAAGAATCTGTAATTTAAGTACAAAATAGTTGTCAATTTGAACGTTCTTAGAAAATAGTATTTCATTTGTTTTATCACTATCCCAGAAACATTTATGCTGCAAAATAACAGGACTGTGCATTATAAAAATTCTCACATCACATCCATAGCCAATGCTTGGAAATCATTCTCAGAATTCCTTCTGTAATTTTAACAAATAATCCCTTAGCATTTGTGATGCACATTTATTCAATCATTTGATTTCAAAACTGAGAAAGGATCCACTGCAACATGGACTCAACATGGCCTCTGTTCTGCACATAACTTTTTCCACCAAAAGGTGTTGTACTGCCTGTCTAGGTGAATAAAATATACCAGGGTGTTTCCTATAAGCACTTATTTCTCACAGGTGGAGATTGGAACAATACATCAAGTTTTTGGAAAGAATTTGGACCTATGTTTGCACTAAATGTATAATCACTAATATAGCAAGCCCTTCAAGTGCGTTCCTAATTTAAGAGTATTTTACTCCCACTTGTTTATTGCCAAAAAGAAATTTCAGTTCTTAAAGGAACAGTGTAAAGGAGGCTCATGAACTTGCATAACTTGACAACATATTTCACGAGTAGTCCCATGTTTTATGGGTAGAGGCTTCCTAGAAATGTGTGCCTTGCCTGTCTTTTAGAGAAAGGTAGGAAGACTTTGTTGGTGCTCTCTGATGATCAGTGCTCAGCTATGCAGGACTCACAGGTCCTTCTGGAGTCCTGGAGCAGTGCCCAAAACCTCCATGAAGGGGACAACGGCTCCCAGGAGTCCTGTCTATGATCACCTGTGTTCTTATGGGTCAGCTTCTCTGAGAACAATCTGCTTGTGTGAAGAGAATTTTGACTTTTGGATTATGAGAATGCCGTGAGGGAATGGCTGGCTTACATAGTGAATAGTGTAGTATTTCAGATAATGTAGATGGACTCTTGCAAGTTCTCAGTCCCTAACCGCTGTCAGCGTCTTTCTGGGAAAAGTTTATTGATTTGAATAACCTGATTTGTCATCATGTTTACATGTTGTCACCTTAATTCTTCCTTCCCAAATACATGTGCTTGTACAAATGACACCTTTTATGATATACAGAAGTATCTAGCATAGATGCAGTGCATATTATTGGTATACAAAAGATTTCTCTATACTTCCTGAAATTGAGGGTAATGGATTTTGCATCATCCAGGATATAGATTACTGGGGAGATAAATATATGTTACTGTGCAACACACAGCATCATAAAAATAGTAGTAATGACAGCAATAAATACTTTTTTATTGCATGCAAGTCATTTTGCATACATCTCTAATTCTTATAATACTTGTGGAAATCAGGCATTTTTATTGCTCTCATAAAAATTTGGAAACTAGTTTTCAGGGAAATATTGGTATTTGTTTCATAGTTCATGAGTGTTGAAACTGGGATTCACACCCATGCATTTCTGAGTCTCTAATTCGTACACTTTCCACTATTCAACATCCAAATAAGTTCCTTCCTTCAATTATTCTTTCTTCTTTTCCTTCCCCTTTTCCTTCAAGTGAATCAACAAATATTTATTAAATATCTAATATGACCCAAACACCAACCCAGACTCTAAGATAAAAAGGTAAATATGACTTCACTTTAACCCTTGAGGCATTTCCAATCTAGAAGGAGAGACAGTCATGAAAAAATAACAATTTAATCAAAATACTATGGGAGTTTAAAAAGAGATAAGTGTAAAGAACAATGATGGTACAAAGAGGATTGAAGATGAAAAGAAGATAACTCCAAGGAGGGTGGAAATCAGTAATTATGGTAGAAGACTCAGAATATGCACAAGGAAAGAGCTGGGAACAAGGTCAGGGGACAGCACTGTGATATGTGGAGGAGCGCGGTACAGAAAATGGAACCTAGCAGCTCTGACGGATGGCAAGCACAGGCCCTGGGTCAGAGCCATGGAGCACATGCTGAGAGCTGTGCAGCTTTATTTTCCTCTTTGTACTTCAAGGTCCTGGTCTGTAAACTTAGAGATATAAACCATGCTTCCTGTCTCATCAGAGTGACATCAAGATGGAATGGGTTAAAATATGTAACTCCCTCAGCAGTGCCAGGCATGCCGTCATTATTTGATACTGAGTTTTGAATTAAAAAGAAATACAAATCTTCAAGATGCATGCCAAAGAAAGGTAGAAGTGTTGTGGGTCAGGCAAATGCATTTGGACTGAAATGTGGGGAAAGGAAGCCACTGACAGGCTGTGGAGGAATGGGGGGCTAGATTTGCTTTTGGAAAGTGTTGGAGGTGCTGGGAGGGAGGAGATATGGGATGGAGGAGGGACAATTATTTAATTGATGTTTCTCCCTTTTCATATATGCCCAAGTTTCCCAAAGTGGCTAAGTTAAAGGAGCAGCGACAATTTGAACCTATAAATTGAAATTCAGTCTCTTTACCACAGTCACATCTCATACTAATGAGCCTCATGGATTTCTCTGAAGATTCAGAAAAGAAAGCTGGCCGTGAACATCATTTGCCCTGTTGGAAACCTCTTGGATACTTCAGAATTCAGCAGACAATTCAACTGCATCTACACTAAGAAGCTAGAAAATTCAGTTATAAAAACTTTTTTTATATAGTGATACCTTTCAATTGAAAAATATATTCATGGGCTAAAATTTTAGTTTCTAGAGTAAATTACTCTTAGATTAGTTTCTCATGTAAACTACTCTCAGATTAAGTTCCCGGCCCCTAGGGATCTGCAAGGCATAAGTTGCTCAACATTTTTCCTTTAATAGGCACTTCTTGGGAAAGTAGTTTGGCATTACCTAAAACCCCAGAAATCTCTTTCCTTGGCACATATACCCCACAGAAATGCATCCACATAGGCTCCAAGAAACTTGTTCAAGAATATTCATTTCAGCATTATTCATAATAGCTGGAAATGACTCAGATGCCCACTGC
The DNA here is from genome assembly GCA_029593785.1 of Cabassous unicinctus. Taxonomy (NCBI): domain Eukaryota; kingdom Metazoa; phylum Chordata; class Mammalia; order Cingulata; family Chlamyphoridae; genus Cabassous; species Cabassous unicinctus. Next base: position 11,779 of record JAQZBX010055891.1, on the reverse strand, counting down.
AGTAAAATGGATACATATTTTTTGGTATATGCATGCGATGAGCTCAAACAAGCACTGAAAGAGAATGAATGACAGCTCCATTAGCATCAGGATGACTCATGAACTTAATGTTAAAATGAAGAAGCCAGACACAAAAGAATACATGCAGTATGATTCTATTTATATAAAGTTAAAAAAAAAAAAAACCAGACAAAACTAAACCAGTGTTATAAGTCAGCAGGTGGTTACTTTTGGTAAGAGAGGATGTCATAATGTTGGGAAAAGCACAGTGGAAATTTCTGAGTTGCTAGCAGTGTTGTGGTTACTGAGATTTCTATCTTTATATCTATATTTGTTTCTTCACTTTTCTGTGTTTTATTTGAACATATTCTAAAGATAATGTTCCTGTGTTTTATAATATTTTAAGATTGTGAAAATAAAACCTGCATATAAAATTGTACTTAGAAGATTGGAGATTAGTCATCATGATTGGGCTAAAAGAATATATTAACATCACAGTACAATATAAATGCCAGGTCCAGAGTTGTCTTGATGTACTGTAATTGTACCAGTACTTTAGAATGACAATAACAGCATTAGACTCTTTTATTTCTTTGGCAATACTCTTTAAATAGAACACAAATACAGCAAACTCTGGTGACTCTGTTACAATTTAGGTTAAGTGGACTAAAAAATAGGGAAAATTTCATTGCTCAGAGCTGAGGCATGTTGTGTTGTTTCAATGTACAATATTTGTCACTTCAATCATTTTAATAATAATAATAAACAAACAAACAAAACAAGAAAACTCATCATGATGCACAACTATGTATTTATACCAAATACCATTGATACACTTTGGATGGATTTATGCTTTATTAATATGTATCAATAAAATTGATTTGTGTAAAAAACAACAACCCTAAAGTGACATGTTCAGATTCGAGGTGTATAGTGGATGGACTGTGATAATATGTGGTCAGAGGTATGTGCTGTTAAAGTAATAATTTCATCAGTGATACATGTTTATCAACAAGTTTTGGCATCATCTTATGTAGTTTGTGGTTTAAGCCAAAATACCTAGACAGGATTGGAGGATATATGTTTTATGTGGTTAATTTTACACACACACACACACACACACACACACACACACGAATATAATCCCCAAATAAATGCACATATGACTGAAAAATGAATGTTTGTCAAAATGCACAAAGACTTAGAGAAGGTCTGAAAAGTGTCAGTTTTGTCCTTCCCTTCCTGCCTCCCTCCCCATCTTTTCCACCTGCTTTCCTGTTTGACAGAGATATCAATACAGAAAAAAAATTATAATGAATATTTCATTTCCTTTAAAAGCTACAAGGAGCATGTGATTGCCTCCTACACAGATTTCCTTGACTGAGAGTTCTCAACTCCATGTCCTTACCAACAGTTGGTGGTGCAAGACTTTTTCATTTTCGCCATCCTGAAGGGTATTGTGAGGTTTTTTTGCTTGGTTTTGTGTTCTTTTATTATGGACATTTTTATTATGTTAATCTTCAAATATATACAAAAGTCAAAAGAATAGAATCATGAACTAGATTTTTCCATCACACAGCTTCAAAAAATTTTAATACTTTGCCTATTTTATTTAATTTATAATCTCACCTTCTTGCCCCTCTACCTTTCCCTGCCCTGGTTATTATGAAGCATAACACAGACAAAGGAATATTATCATTTAGTTAAGACATATTAAGAATATGCTGGAATTTTTGTTGTTGTTGTTGTTGTTATATTCTAAATAACCCACTATATAGTTTTTGAAAATTTTCCAATAAAAATAATTTCAGATCTATATCCATTTAGAGGAAAATATGTCAGAGAACTTTACGTCTTCCATAAATATTGATTTCTTAAAAAAAATTCTAGGATAAAAATAAATCAGGTACATTTTGCAGAACGAAATAAGTAAAAACACAAACAAATCCTTTTCTTAAAATTTGCCTAAAACAAATCCTCATGTTTCCCTTTGAAAATAACCACTGCTAGCTTTTTATTATATTTCCCTTCCATTTTTTTTTTTTCTGTGAATACATTCAACATTGTTAGGGTCACATTTAGTGTTCCATTATGTTTTTAAATTTGGACATTATCCAAATTTTTCCTTTTAAAGGAAAATGTTCATATACCCACAGTTTGCAGAACCCCCAGAAGCCAGGAACCTACTTTGAGAGTTAATACTTAAAAATCTAATTTGAGAGCGATTTACTTAAACTAAAATTTTACCCCATGAACATCTCTTTCAATTGGTTTTTCACCCTAAAAGAGAAGTTTTTATAACTGATAAAATATATTTTTAGATTATAATGAAATGGAAAGTATATATTACAAATATTATAGAACTCAAAGTTCCTATGTATGGACACAATTCCTTTTTGTGAAACACTGGACTGCCCAATTTATAATTTAAAATTTCAATAATTAAACTTTATTTCAACCTTGGTTTGGATTTTTCCCCAAGCAAACTCTTACTCAGAAGGATAATAATTACCAAATAGAGCTTGTTTGAATATGGCACATTCTTTGTTGATATGAAACTTTGAATAGACAGCAGCCCAAATTGTTATTTTCAGGCTGAGTGGCAGTATTATTTACTAAATCATGGCAATCAAGATTTCCTGTAGAATTGCCTGACTCATCCCTATTTCCCAGGAGCTGCACTAATCAGAGAAAAAGGTCTTGACAATAAATTGGACTATAGCTTCCAATTCTGGGCAGAAGAGTTCTTCAATACGAATTTCACAATTACGTATCCTAATTAAGATCTAGACTAAAATTTGAATTGGTATAAAATAATGGTTTATGGCCCACTGGTTCTGTATTACACACATACAGATAAAAATGAAACATTTTTTTAAGAATTTCATTTTGACTAATCCTTGCCTCAGAGTTTATCTCTGCCCCAACCTTGTGTTTTTCTTTATTTCTAGTACATTCCAACTCCCAAAATTCATTGTGTTTGAAGTTATTTTATTGGATAACTTAAGTAACAAAAGTAATACATACTTGCAGTAATAAACAATACAAAGGGTTTGTAAGGAATAAATTGTTAATATCCCTCTTCATCTGGTCCAACTCTTTCCCTGAAAAATCATGTGAACCACTTGATAAGCATCCTTCCACAAGGCTCTTTCAAATGTGTGTGTGTGTGTGTATGTGTGTATGAGTACACACATATGCATGCATATTTGTTCTTTTCTCTTTTTATAATTGAGATCATAAGATGCATGCCGCTCTGCAACTCTATTTATTTTCAAGGTTTCTCCCCATTGATTAGTCTGTTATCAAAGAAGACATGCCCCAAAGTATCTCCACATCATAGATAGCAAATACGATTTGCATTATCCTACTCTTTTACTATAAAAATAATATTTCATACTAATCTCATTAAATGGAGTAAGGGCCATTATGATTATGTTTGTGAAAATAGAATTGTTATATTTCTGAAAGCTATAATTATAGAGTACTGATGTATTACTTCTTTGTATCATTTAGTATCATAATACAGACCATCAGTATTTTTCAGTCTTTCTATAGGTGAACTATGAATCTCACTTTGCAGTTGAACTCTCTGGGGCAACAACACACCACATTTTGTGCAAAAGCCCCACAATTCATAATAGAGAATCAGGATAAATCTGTGAGTAAAAACTAGACAGTATTCTGTAAATGGATGATGTGCTCAATGGAAATTCCTATCATATTTAGTTATATAATTCTGTATGAAAGAAGCACTATTATGAGACAATTTATGGGATTAATTTTGATGCTTTTTTAAAAAGCCACCAAATTAGTTACCACTGTAAGATTAGGAATTTGTCATATGAAGTCATTCTAAAATGCATTCTTTCTATGGGACTCTCTTGTATGCAGTTGTAGTCTCTCTCGTTTCCTTGGTATGGTGGTTGTCAATCCTCACCTCCTTGTTAATTCTATGTGATCGAAGACCCCTCTCATTAGCGGTGGAGAAGACATCACCATCCCAGAATCCTCAGGACTGGGGAATGAACTATGGACTAAAGTGGATTTACTGGTATTCTACAATAGACTTTTGGTCTAGCAATGGAAGAAATTGCAACATTGATGTGGAGGCAGTGGCCACTGGAGGTTCTGGGGGCAGGGGAGGGAAAGACAGGTGTAACGCGGGGGCTTTTTCGAGACTTGGGAATCATCCTGAAAGGCATTGTAATGACAGATATATGCCATTATATATCTTCCCATAGCCTGCAAAATTGTGTGGGAGAGAGTGTAAACTACAGTGTGAACTATGGTCCATGCTCAATGGCAGTGCCCCAGGATGCATTTGTCAATTGCAATGAATGTGCCACACTAATGAAGGACAGTAGCTTATGTGGGAGGGTATGGGAGGTGTGGGGAGCTGGGCATATGGGAATCCCTATATTTTTTGTGTAACATTTGTGCAAACTAAATATCTTTTAAAAATTTAAAAAAATATATATTTAAAAAATAAATAAATAAATAATCTTGAACTTGAAAAAGATAAAAAATAAATTAAAAAAAATAAAATGCATTCTTTCATTCATTCCACAAAGATTCCTTGTGTGCCTACTAGTGGCCTGAGCTGCTGTCTTCTCAGGGGAGGAACTAAAAGCAAAACACAACCCCTGATGTCAGAGAGCTCACGTTTGGAGGAGCATGCCCCGCAAGGGAAGGCAGTGGTCCGGCCTTCTGAAGAGTTTAATGCCACAGTTACAACCGGATGTTCTCTCCTCCCAGACTCTAAGGACATGCTCCTTCTTCTATGCGCCGGTGGGTGTTTGGAAAATGCAGGGCGCTGATCTCCCCAGGACCTTCTCTCACTACGAATTCGCCCAGGTCATTTCACCAACGTGGCTGATTTTCTCCCCAGAAGCCTCAAGGCGGTGTGCCCCACCTCTTACTTTCCCTGGGTACTGCATTTTGGTAAAATAACAGCTTCTCATGGGTGCTCCCTTTTGGTAAAAGGACACCTTCCCTTCCTGGGGGAAGCTGCCGGGAGCCTCGCCGAGCCCTGCTCTCCCACCCACTTCATGACCCAGGAGCTATCCTTTCGTGAGTTTGTAAAACAGAAACGCATATGTCAAATATCTGCATGCAGAATTATAATATTCAATATGATTTTCCCAAATTAAACATGCATCTAACCCTGAGGCAGGAGATCAAAGCAAGAAGTCCCAGCCCTCGGTTGCTGTGACCAGGTGGAGGCAGCGCTTAGCTGATCTGGTTGCCCTGACGTTCCACTTCCACATAGCCACTCACGAGGGGGTGAAGTGTTGAGAGCCGGCAGTCACCCTGCAACTCACTGACTGAGTCAGTGCTCTGTTCCCTCTCCTCCCAAAGGTGGAAATTCTAACAGGAACAATGGAAATCCTCAGGGTATTCTCAGGAGAACTAAAGTTATTATGTTCAAGCACTTTGAACAGTGTTTGGCAATTTTTCTCATTGCGATGTAGGCATTCAACATATATTTGTTAAAGAAGTACTTTTGATTAGATGAATAAGGCAGGAAATAAATGGGAAAATGGTGCTGAAGGCACACTTTGCTAACTGCTTGCTTTATGTTCTGGGACTGCACAGGCCTGCACGGCACGTAGACATACATGCATCCTGCTCTAAGTGATTTAGTAATGGACATGAATGCATCAAAGAAAATTCTGTCTTGCTCTGAGTATTGTCATGTGCTCTCCTGTGCTTTTTTCCCAAGTAAGTTCGTGATGGGGATGCACCAAACACTTTTGTCACTATAAAGAGTCTCTGGATACAAGGCCATATGTACTTACTACGCATGTTAGGTAAATACGAAGAGTTCCAAGAACTCTATAAATTGGTTTTAATAATATAAATCTAGAGTACATATTCAGGGGACGGATGAGCTTTTGCTATTATTTTTTAAATTTGCAATGCAGTAAATTGAGATCATCCTGTGTTAAATGCCCTTCTGGTGCTGGGATGAGGATGTGACATGCATCCCAGCTGTTATGCCTGCATTGAAAATGCTTATGAGCCAGAAGTCAAGGAAGCACATAAGAACACAGACATTTGACCTATAAATTCAGAAAAATACAGCTCCAGTTGACTTCAAGAAGAGTGACCACCATTGCACAGAGGCAGGGAGGGTTGGGGGTGAGTAAGGGAAGACCTTTCCCTTTGAGACACATTACTAAATCTCTTTAAGTTAAGTGTATGCTATATTTGGTAATGCAAAATTTGCACTGAAGAACAAGCAATTAGTGCAGTGTACAAAGAGGCTACCTTATCACGCGTAAAGTGAAACTCTTGCTTCTTTGGGTTTTTGGCCCAGTAAGAATGCTCTCCTACCAAGGTTTGACTTGGAGCTGAATCCTGTCTCCTAACCCTTCTGGATATTTGTTTTCATGGGGACAAAATCCATAGTCTGAAACCTATACTCTTAATCATTTTTATTTTTAATTTTTTTTTTTTAACCAGAGTTTAGGGCTTTTAATTTGTCCCAAAGTCGCTGAAGCAAAAATCATGACTAATCATTTTTAAATGTGTTTATTTTTAGAGATCCTCTGTTAGATCATTTGAAGAGAAAATGCTGTGAATATGATTAAGAACATGGCTTCAGTTCTGTCTGCAGTAGTCTGCTAAAGGGAGAGAAGGAAGAGCTGGCAAACGATGTACTATTTGTAAGCAACATAAATTCTTCAGCATCTCGTGCAGCCACAGGGCTTGAGAGAAGACCATTGACTCAGGATCAGTAACCCTGTTCCCTCTCCTGGTCCCTGATGTGGAGGTGGCAGGTCTGGGAGGTGAAAGGTGCCTCGTGTTCTTTTTACACACAGGGCCTTAAAGAGTTGAGGGGGTAGTTTAGAAGATGCTACCCCTTCAATTGCTGCCCTGCCCATCCCAAAGCCTACATTTGGAATGAAGGCCATTCTGTTTATAGTTAGAAGTTGTGTTGTTGAGCTGAGAACAAGGCCAGCATAGTACAAAAATACAGATTCAGACTAGATGGCAAGATCAAGGCCAGGAAAATCCCTGTAGACATGGATGTTATTATCAGAGAAATTCTCTCTTTTAGAATCCTGACACTTTTTTTCTCTCTTTTCATCAATAACAAGGCTTTAAGCTACTTATTCATAGGGATGTATTTCATGATTTTTCAAAATTAAACAAAAACAATGAAATAGATAAGTATATACACAGGTCCTTTATCTTGGGGTATCTGTGTGCAAAGAAAGGTCATTATAGAAAATTAACCTTACATATATTTATAGTGAAAAATGCACATAAAGAATAAAAGCAGCCATGAATTGGATAACTTCTCCCATAAATGGCATGGTGATATAGGGTAAAATTATATAACATGGACATGGTGCTCTGTTTCTGCAGAAAATGAAGGTGCAGTGCAACATTTTTTCCCTCCCCTTGTTGTTTGCACTTGCTGTTGCTGTGTCTTTAGGAGGCACTGGTAACTGAACCCGAGATCTCTGATGTGGGAAGAAGGCGCCTAATCACTTGAGCCACCTCCGTTCCCTGCTTTGTTGTATCTCTCATTATGTTTTTTCTTATTGTGTCTCATTACATCATCTTGTTGCATCAGCTTGCTGTGCCTGCCCATTGTGTCAGCTCTCTGTCTTGCTCGTTTTCTTTGGAGGCATCGGGAATCTCTGCTCCCTGTTTTGTTGTGTCTCTCATGTTTTTCTTCTTGTGTCCCTTGTTGCATCATCTTGTTGTGTCAGCTTGCCACACTTGCCCATCACACCAGCTCGCTGTCTTCTTTAGGAGACACTCGGAACTGAACCACGGACCTCCCAGTGGTAGGCGGGAACTCAGTCACCTGAGCCACATCCGCTTCCCCGCAACTTCTTTTTTAATGATTTGTGGAGACAGAAACTTGGTGATTATATTCTTATAGTGATTGTTTACAGTATTATGACTTTGGAGGGCAGGTTATGATTAAATCCATGTTACATGTGACTCTGGGTAGAAAAATGGCTTGTCAAATCTGGCACCTAAAATACCTAGTTGTATCTCTGCATAGTGTCTTATTATAGTGTTTCATAGAGTTCAATCTCATTATAATAAATGAAATTGAGGCCAATCTCCAAACCTCTATGGCCCTTGTGACAATTATGCAATTTGAACAATTCAGGAAATTATTCAAAGATGTTCTCAGGATTAGAATATAGATAAGAGGAATTATGTTGATGAAGATAGATGAATCTGTGAAGCTGAGTTTTTTTTTTAACAAATCAATTTTATTGATACATATCAATAAAGCATAAATCCATCCAAAGTGTACAATCATTGGTATTCGGTAAAATCACATAGTTGTGCATTCATCACTTCAATCACTTTTAGAGCATTTTCATTATTCCAATAATAATAATAAACAAAAAAATAAACAAAATAAAAAACAAAAAAAAACACCTCTCAGTCTCTCTATGCTTCCCCTGCCATACATAACTGCTATTCTGTTTCCTTCTCTCTAGTTTATTTGTATATATATTTTGTAAAACCAGTCATATATGCAATATCACCTATATTTGTATTTTACATGAGATTTCACTATGCTTTACATTCTCATGTTTACAGTTTTTAGCTTTTCTTCTAGTATTATATGTGACCTTAGACTTACCCTTTCAACCACTGTCATATGCATATAAAGCTCTGCTAGTTATGATGTGCGTTCACCATTTCCATTCATTTCCAAAGATTTACAAACAACCATTTTACCAATTCTACACAGACTAACCTTCAGCTTTCCATTCTCTCCCCTCATTCTATTTCCTGGTGACCTATACTCTAATTATTAACTCCATAAGTTTATATAACTAATTTAGTTTTGATACTGCCTCAAGCGTGTCTGTCCTGTTTCAACATTAACATATTCACAAGAGGATTTTAATGGACATCTTTCAAAATGAAGTGTTACTATCACTCTCTGGTACAATATTCAATTTTATTTTATAACTGATAATTTCTTAAAGAAAAGGTATATTTTTATGTAAGAACAATGGCCTTTTAAATAATTAAAGATATTTAGCTACAGGAAATTTCATGATTCCTTTCAAAGTAATAATTAGAGGTGATTGTGCATGCATCATTCATTTTGAGCATTTTTTTCTCAAAATGAAATTTAGGTTTAGAAAAAGGCCTCCCAGATGAGAAGATGAGAAGGGTAACCCCTTATTACACTTAAGTTTGAAAATATGATGGTAAAAACTACCCTTGAATTACATCTTTTTCTTTGTTTTTGCAATTGAGACTTTAGGTGTTTATCTCTAGCCCACACCTTGTTTTTCAGAAAGTAAAAAATACGTCACCAATGAATCTCAATATTCAACAACCAGTCAATTTCTACTTCTAGATGTCATCAAATTCCTTATAAACATATGCACTTAAATTTTTTCCTTCTTTCTTTATCTTTTACCTTCTAAACAATAAAAGACTGATGGGAAAAAGAAAAGCAGAATTAAACCACCTCCATTTGCCTCTGAGGAAAAGCTTTGGCTCATGAGGTTTTTTGTCGTTGTTTGTTTTTTTTTCCACTTTAACCATTTCACTGGAAGCGGTTCCTCCTTGCCCTGTGGGGAAGCCAGGCTACCTCAGGCTCACTGTCCTCAGGGACCAGCGCGGGAAAGAACACATGCAGGTGGCCAGTTCAGGCCCCTGTCTTGGTAGAGTCCCAAACTCCATGGTGCAGAGGTCCAAGAAATGTGAAATGAGCCACCCACGTTGGATGGAAATTTTCAGGGTGGTAGAGAATGTGGGGACAGCTGATGGCTCAGAGTATGGGTCAGAATGACTATTGGGTTTACCTGTTTACCCAAAGCATTTCACCCATTCCTGCTAAAAAATAGAAAACTCATAAGGAAAAAAAAAAAAGAGTTTTTAATTTGTTTCAACAAGCAGGGCAAGGAGAGTGTCATTTTGTTTAATTTATGCCCATATATTTAACATGATTTCTATGGGCTATATAACAAAACTCTTGAGGTTTTGTTGTTTTTTTTTTAAACTCTTTTTCTCTTGGTGTCATTTCTCAGAAATCATGTAAGTGAAATATTCATAAGGAAATTGAAGACATTCTGGAACCAAAAGTAGATTGGTGAATACTTAGAATCATGTGAGAAATATTTTTCTTTCAAGAGAAGAAGAGACCCTTATCACTTGGTTGATACACTTTTTTGTTATACCTTAGAGTTTTCAAAGTGGTTCCTGTGAGGCTTTGGAGGAAATGGATGAGAGTCAAGTGAGCTTTTCCTAGTTAAGTGCTTGCAGAAGATTGTAAGCTTGGCCCATTATTGTTGGGAACTTGACTTAACATAAATTCTGGTCCCTATTTTCTGTGTTCTTTTCCACCACCCTTGTTGAATTACTCTGTCCCACTCATTTTCCTGTCCACTTTAGCAGTCCCTACTCCCCTAAAAAAAGAAATCAAATAGGTCAGGTGGATGTTCTCCTCACTGTATATCTCCCTGCCTGTGGGTTTCAGGGGGCTGTAGGGAAAGGAGAGGGGTTGAGAATCCACTGCATGGCTGTATCCATTCCATTGGATGTTCATCTACATTCAGAGTCAAACTAAATTGAACTCTGCAGTGCTAGAACTTCCTGGAGTCCTTTAATATGTTAAAGTAAACTTTGAAACTACAAGAAGATATGGTGTATAGCCTGTGATAGACTTCTGATGTTTGGGAAACATCTGAAAAACGTCATATATTCTGAAACACAGTTTGGGAAAAGATGCAAGTTTTCAAATTTGCTCAATGATCTCCTTGGAGGAGCTTGGAAATGAACCAAAGTGGCAGGATTCAGGCCTCTTTCAAGCAGAGAGTCTTTCCTTTTTATTTCTTGTACATATCTAGCTCTTCAATGACTAAGCTTTCCTTTGAAGAAAGGTTTCCTTGACGTTAAAAAAAAAAACAAGGATTCTAGAAATATTTGTGGATGCTTAAGACTGAATCTCAATGTCAGCTATTTTCTACCCCTGGCTTTGCTACTCCTCAAACTTGCTTATGGTATTTTGGGAATGAAACCACATATTCAAACTGGAGTATGAAATCCAAAGGATAAAAATGTCTGTTTTTTTTTTTCCCCACAAGTGCAGTAAAACTGTGACCCAGCAAAAGAACTCCTTCTTCGAGGGAGATCACTGAGACATTTGAATAGAAAGTAAGAGAAATGAAAGCAAATCTGTGGATTTACGTATACACGCATCATGTAGTTCATTAGCTAGAAATTCTCTAATGAAACACCTTCAAGGACTGAAGTCACTGAATTCAAAATAAGTTGGCAATTGCAGTTGCCATTCGCATGACAAGAGGGCTGCCCACTGAGATGGTCTTCTATGAAAGTGCATCACTGTCTCTTGATGAGTGGGGGAGATTAAAAATTTTGAAAAGTTTATGTGAAAAGGCATAGGCCCTAGAATAGTTAAAGCAATCAAGTGTAAAATTAGGGGAAAGTTCTGTCTATACATCATAATGCATGCATTTTGGGCTGGGAATTTAGAATAATGCAATAGAAAGGCAAGGTCTCAGGCTCTCAACTTTTTGGAAGGAAAATCAATACAGGAAGATGACTGTACCTGTTTAGGTTCATGAGTCCCTGGGCCCTAAAGTTGGTACCAAGTGTTCAACCAGTAGTAGAACTATAAGCAAGCATGCACATTGTGAGGGATAGTAAAGGAAATACTACAAACTCAGCATTCTAACCCCCTCCTTTCCTCCCTCCTTCCTTCCTTCCTTCCTTCCTCCCTCCTTCCTTCCTTCCTCCCTCCCTTCCGCTTTTT
>JAQZBX010055890.1:0-18307 GCA_029593785.1 Cabassous unicinctus | reverse complement strand
TTTTTTTTTTTTTACACCAGGAGGGCCCAGTGATCGAAACCTAGTCCTCCATATGGTAAATGGGAGCTGAATTTCTTGAGCCACAGCCTCTTCAAAATATGTGGTCCTTTCTTCACATAATATTGTTTCCTTTATTGAGGAATTTAAATATACTTCATTGAAATTCATACTGAGATTCATCTACTAGTTCTATTTTTTATGAGAGAATTCAACTCCCATTGTTACCTGGTGAGCTGTTTTTATTATTAATAACTTTCCTCATGTGCACTGGAATTTTAATGTGCTATCTTACTCCTTCCAGGGCTCACTCCTGTCTGCTTCAATCAGTTGCCAGGAATCTCTACCCCAGAACTAGGATAGCCATAAATAGTCAAGAATTGTTTCTCTTTTTTTTTCCTTTGAGGTACCGGGGCCATGGATTGAACCAGAGACCTCGTATGTGGGAAGCTGGCACTCAACCACTGAGCAATATCAGCTCCCCTGAGTTGTCTTCCTCATTTGCTTGCTTGTTGTTTTTTTTCTGTTTTTTTTTTTGTTTGTTTGTTTGTTTTTTTACTTTTGCTTCCAGTGGCACTGGGAACTGAAACTGGGACCTCCCATGTAGGACACAGACACTCAACTGTTTGAGCTACATCTACTCCCCTTTAAGAATAGTTTTAAAACTCTAAGCTCACACACTTAAAACTGAATAATATCAGATTGAGAAGTCCTCAAGACTCAGATCTACACCTCAAGTTCTGAGACCTAACACCTGTCAGACCACATTCATACAATAGTTTTAAACAGTTCCATGACAATTAATGGCATCCCAGTACCTTATCCCACACTCATCCACATACTCCTCCTTTAGCATATGTAGAACCAAGAATTTTTCCTCAGAAAAGTGGAGTAATCAAAGATTTAACCTCCAAACCAGGAATTAGGAAGAGAAAAATTCAGTTACCTAGAAAGTCATCTTCAATTCAACATGAGTTGGAAAAGGAGGTATTTCTCCTCAAATATCACTGGGTAAAAGCCAGCTAGACCTGATTGCAGTTACTTTTAAGAGAACTGCCTCCCAATTTGGAAACATTGGATCACAAGCTTATCCATAATCTTCAGGAAAATATTCATCCCCACATACTTTTGTCTTCTTATCCTCAAACACTGAAATGAGCTTACTAGTACCTATGGCCACAATAAACCACACGGAAGTAAAAGTGATGTATGATCATCACTCCTACCAAGATGGAGTGAATATGGCCCCTGTTATCTGTTTAGGTTGTCTATGTGTTTCTGGTGATATATAACCTCTGCCTTCTTTAGCTTCAGGGTCACTAAATGGCTTAATTCACAGTAGGTATGCTGGAGTGCAGGAGGCCATAATTTATATGGTAATCCCAAAACAGAACTCTCTGCCCTGGTCACTGATCATTTGTGTATGTGTGTATGTGCATGCATGATGGACATATCTTTAAATTCCTTGCCAAGTTAGTTGATATAAGCCTTATATTTTTTACTCTAGTGCCATAGAATTCTCTAGGTCTTACCTATGTCATAAATTTGTGTGTGTGTGCATGTGTGTGTGTGTGTGTGTGTGTGTGATTGAGAGAATATGAGGTGCTTTCTAGCTAATATTCTCTGCCTTAGGATGAAAAGAGAAAAGAATTTCCAACAGAGCCCCATATTCCCATCAGAGCACAAATATTAGAGGAGTCCTGTCTTTAAGTGTAGAAATGGAGCAGTACAATTTGTTGATCTATGTTTTAGTATGCTTTGTAAAGGTTGAGGAGTAGATAAGGGTGTCAAATTTTAGGAATTGCATATGCAAATTTATTTATGCATTTATCTTAAGCTACTGAATTGCATTTAGCATGACTGTTGCCTACCCAGTCAGGAACACATATGCTTATAGATGTTTTTGGTCACATGAAAGGTATGCATACCTACATCTACCATATAGGGCATATTGTGTGGCTACCCTGGGACCTAGGTGTGTGACGCTGCCCCTCTCCATGTTGCACATTGGAGTGCACAATTCCAGAATGTTCTCATCTAAATCCTGACTGGCATGACTCCTTTTTAACACAGCATTCTTCTGCTGCAATAAATGCCATTTCCTTGGGTGGATCTGGTTTATTGACAAAGATTAGGACTTAACCTGCCTGGGCATGAGAAGTTCCCTAGGGTCTTGTTATCCATGGACTTGGATGAAATCATAGCACCTAAGGGTGAGAATGATGATCCTCAAAAATATTTTTCAACTTTGTTTTCACCAGGACAAAGGACCTCAGCTGCAGAGCCCCAGGGCAGAAAGGGTTCCATAACCCACAATTCTCTGTAGCCATTTGATTTGCCTGTCCAGTTTATGACAATGTTCTATACACATATATGTTTTTATAAATATCTGCTTGAGGCTGCAGGGTCCATTTCAGTTCTGTCTACCCCATACCTTGCACACACTAAGAATTTGTCTGCAATTTGTGGAGATACTTCTGAGATGCTCCCACTGATTTTTATTTTCCTGCTCCTACAGCTTCCCCTGTCTGTGTGGAATTAAGCTGATCCCACCTGCTTCTACAAAATGAAACCCAGTGTATTTAAGGATGGTGATCTGATTATTGGTGGATTTTTCCCCCTTTATACATTTCTAACAAGTGACAGGATCGGGAAGCCTACCAAGGATGTCTATTTCCAGCAGTAAGTGCCTTTTTCATTTATTTTCTGCGTAATTATTATGATGAATACTGCCTAGACAATTTGCAGATAGCTAGATCAGCATAATCCACATCACTTTTCCTCCCCTTCTCACCAGCACACCTTACATCCCAGAATATACTTAATTTATCATGTCTCTTCCCACTAAATTTCTGGTTTTTGTCAAAGGGGAATGAGGGTATTCTATTTTATCGTATAGTTATCATAACTTTCTCTTTCCCAGTGTTGGAATCTAAGGGAGAATGCCCTCTCCACCAAATTCGACTCTCCTTCTCTCTTCTCCTACTTTGGTTTCCACAATCGGGAGAAGGGATATTCCTTGAAAACACAAAACACTGGCATTAGGGCCGTGCCAAGAGGTTACAGAAAAATGTTTCTTCTCCAAACCAAGGGCCTGCTAATGTTTCTTTTCTCATGTGTATAATTTCTTATATTCCTACAAGATTTATTTGGGTCCCACTTGCAAAGACAGACTTCTCACTATAGACATCAGGCTACTCTTTGAAATATCTCTATATCATAACCTGCCAGGAATCCTCCATGCATCCTTGAGCTCCCAGCCAGACTAGAAATAAGAGATGAATGATCTGTGAGATATTTTCAATTCAAATTTGATTGTGATTCACTTGGACATTTAAACTATCTCTGTTTTAAGATTTCTGCTAATGCCAGTTCTATATCTGATAGTCTAATTAATAATTTGATGAAGTAAAATTTCAGGTGATTCCTGCAGACAGTTTCTGCTCCTGTGAGAATGGGAATTTCACTGAAGAAAATGATGGCTTACTGCTTTTTTTGAAAGTGCCAGAAGGATGGATTTTACAAGCACTTTTGCACATTTGTGACTGGGGATGTCAGGGTTTGGAATTTAGAGCTTATTCCTACTATAGAAAGAGTTTGTGCCTATTTTTTATTTGTTTTTATTTCTAGATTTGGTCTGCTTATCTCATTCATTCCTTGACACACCTCTAATGCTTCCCTACTTTGTCCTTCCCATAATTTTCCAAAATGCATTTGCCACATTGTTGTCAATATCTGTGATGCACACACCTCCTTCTGGTGGCTGCTGCTGATGGCGTCTCTCAGCCAGTTTTGGGACTGCAGGACATGAAAGTGGTTGATTCAGGGACATTCTGGCCTGAATCTCTGGGTAAAAAAGGCAGGTTTGACCATTGTGTCCTAACTTGCTTTAAGCACCCTGTAAGGTGGAGGGAAAGGGTTGTGTACTGTCATAGCAGGAGAGACTAAATGCTTTTTTTCTCATCATCTGCTGCCCTCTCAGACCACCTCAGGGAAAAGTGAACCTTGGCAGATCTCCTCTTTTGAGACAGGTAACCTAAAAACCCTGTCTGAAACTTAATAGAACACAGCTGCAATTACATAAAAGCTTTTATCTGGTCTGACTCATCCACTAGTCTCAGAAGGCCCAGGGCCAAAGGCTACAAAATTTTAGGGGATCAAGGAAATATTTTAATGTTCTCTAAAATTTAAAAAAAGACATTTTAATATATAATATTATTATGTTTGTCTTTATAGGAACTCAGTAATGAAATATAATCTTTAAATTTAATTTATAGAAGAAGCTCATGAATGCAAAAGTGTCTCTGACCCTGAAAGTCATAATAAAGGACCATATCCTTTACTTTACTGTGCATGAAAATGGGTATACTACAAGGGTTATCTCATTCTGTCCCCCCCTTAAACTGGTTTCCTTATAAAGCATGATGTCATAAATATATTTGATATAAATAAATTTCTACAATGTAATTGTTATGCCTAAATAATAGTATTGTCTTAGAGCTAACAGAATTTTAATCCAAAACCAATTTTTGCATGTGTGTTGGTCTCTAATATTTTTTTACTATAATTAAGGACATAATGGGCATACTAGTAGACAGCTCTTTGCTCTCTACTCTGAAAAATGCAAACACATTTTTGGAATAAAATGTTGGGGTGCAAGGCTGTGTATATTTTAAAGGCATTTTAAACATATTGCCAAAGAACCCTCCAGAAATGCACTAATTGATACTCACTAACTGTGAAGCACATTTCTTATGAAATACTTAGAAAAATTGACGTTTGAAATTGAAGTTCATTGATTATATTTACATCAATCATATTTTCTTGGGTTAATTGGTCTTTGGAATATATTATTTGATAATTTGCCATTTATGCCTTTGGTCATTTTTCTATTCAACTGTAGGCTTTGTCACTTTGTATGTTTTACTTATTGGAAATAAGTATTTTTCATCAAAAATTCATTTTATCAGATTGTTGTTTGTTTATAATACTTTTGCATATGGCATGTTTACAACTTAAACAACATAAACTTTCAAGGAAAGTAAAATCGAATCATTTTTTCTCTTATTCTGTTTGACTTTTTTGCCCCCCTCCCCAATTCCAGTTTTATAAATAGATGTCTTTTTCATTATGAAAAAAATGGAAAGTTCTTGCCTCAAATTTTAGGTAGATAACCTTGATTTTGTATTCCAAAGTAATTTACCTTCATTAATAATTAAACAATTCATTATTCTTCTGCAGGTTTTCAATATCACCTTGATGATTCATGAAATGTTTACTTACACATAAATCATTTCTCTATTTTCTATTCTGCCTTTGTCATATATCCATATCTTCTGTTGCCATTGCTATCCTCTTTAAAATATTGTAGCCAATTAATAACTGCAATTATGGTTTCTGCTAAGTTAAATTCTCCCCTTATATTCTCAATTATTCTTCAATGATTTCCTGAACTTCTCGTGCTTCCAGAAAACCACTGCAATTGTATTACAATTACCCTTAAAATTATCTTTCTGATTTTTTAATTTTCTGAAATTACATATATAAAAGTAATTTTAAGCAGTTTCCTGAGTACAATTAAGTGATGTTAATGACATACACAATGCTGTGCTACCATCAAAACATCCTTTACACCCATATTTCATCACTTCACAAAGAAACTCTTCACCCAGTAAGAAATAATTTCCTCTTCCCCTTGTCCCCTGGATCATTGTGACTGGTAATCTACTATCTATGGTAACTTTTATAGAACTTTGTAGGTTATAAATATCTTTGTAATATTGTGCTTATTGCTTTTATGTTCTTCAATACAGCTTTATAGTCTTTTCAACAGGACATAGAGCAATTTTTAAGTCTATTGCTACCATACATACTTTCCCATAAAGCTTTTTTCATTCGTTGATGCTATATTGAAAAGTCATTCACAGCTGTACATATTGGGTTGACTAATTCCTTATTGATTACAATTCCTTTTCTCATTTTCTCTGGAGTTTCCCATGAGATCAGTCTTATCCTCAGCAAAATACTGTGGCTTGCTCCTTCCTTTCCATTCCATTTTGACTGCTATTTTATTGCATTATCTGACAGGCTAGAAAATTCCAGCAGGGTACTATATAGTTCTGCACTAACAGAACTTAATCTTTCTCTTGATTTTAATGGGAATGCTTTAGTTCAGTATTCTTTAAGAACTTTTCAACACAAAATATCTCAGGGATATGACACCTCATTAGTAAACTAGGCTAATACTTTTGGTTCATTTGGACGTGGAAGGGGGAGACTATCTGACTGTGGACCTCAGCCCCTGGGTGGGGGTGATTCTGCCATGCCCGATCCTCACCACCTCCAATCATGAGTCACTGTCTTTGCATTAAGAAAAGTATAGGTTTTTGATTTTGAGAAGGTTTTTTGTTTTTAACCATATTAAGGAAATGCCCTTCTAAACTAATATGTTCCGTTAGAAATACGATCAAATTTATTAAATGCTTTATCTACTTCAAGGAGCGTGTAATTACTTTATCCTTTCAGAAAAGTGAGGTCTGATAGTGACAATTTATCTAAACTGCTAATACTCTATTTAAGATGGATCTTCATTCATATTTTCTTGGGTGTTGGTTGAGCTTATATTTATCCTTTTTTTTTCTATATTTTGGAAGTGTTTCCCATTAGATAATTCAATTTATTTTCATAAAGCCTGTACCATACTTTCCTTTGTAAAATGTCTTTCCAAGACACATTTGTAAAATAAGGAAAACTTTAAAACCAAGATATGTAATTAAATATATTCCTCATCCAGAGTGTAACCAGAATAAACTGAGGTAAGTGTATTCATATCAGACAAAATGGATAAGGATAAAATGCATCATTAAGAATCAGGTGGTCCATTCATAATGATAAATACTTTCAACTTATCACAAAGATAGAGCAATTTTTATATATTAAATGAAGATATTATAGCCTCAAATAAAGAGAAACAAGGAGGTATAAAATCAGTCATCAGAGTGATAAATTTTTAAAAATCTTTCTCAAAAAAAATTATAACATATATCTGAAAAAATGAAAAATTTATTTGAAAAAAAGCTTAACAAGTTTATTGACTGGATACACTTGGAAGCCTATGTCCAACTATTGAAGAATATCTGCTCTTCTCAAGTACACAGGGAACATTAGCCAACATTTAGCAGGATGTTAGTCAAGCCTCAACAAAAGGACATTTTAAATAAATACAAGAGACTGTTTATTCTTGTTGCTATTTTAGATCCCAGACAATAAAAATGAAAAAATTTTCTTTGGCCATGGAGATGATTTTACAATACATATAGTGGAACTGTGCACAATACTGCAGTAAAGATGAAAAGAACAAGGGTCACTTGTAAGAAGTATATGCTAAAGGTCCTGATTAATTATTAGTGTAAACAGAATCATAATTTAAATTAAGAAATTGACTATAGAGTCTTTAGTCCTTACAAATCAGTTCCACTTAGATTCCTAAAGTGTTTCCACCCCTTTTGAGTATAGGTAAAGATCACTTACCCCTTCATCTTTTTGCTTCTCCCAAATGTTCCTGACTTCAATGATTATTCCCTCACTGGGACTGTATGGCTTTTCTCAGATTGTTGATATTTGATAATGGCTGATCCACAGTTTTGATGGGGTAGAGGCTTAGGATATTTGACTGTCAGTCTTCTGATGGGCACTCTCACCCCACAGATGTTATGCCTCTCTGCCTGTCCCTTCCAATTCTGCCTAAACTGTGGAACTGAACTGTTAAGTAGATATACTTTTCAGTTGGAATTATGTTGCCTTCAGCCTTATGTCCATATTACTGCCATTCTAAAAAACATTAAATAATATGGTAATACGAAAAAACATTTTGGTTCTGGAATCAAAGAACAAATTACAAATCCCACCATAAAGGTGGTCCACTTTGCCACTCATTACATCTTCCATTGCAAACAGTATAAGTTTCCCCCATGAAAGTCGAATTCAGTCAGGGTTTTCTAGAACCATTTAGCTCTTTTAAGTTTAGCCAAAATTCTAAGTCTTCAGGAGAAACAACTCAAAAAATGAGTCGTTTGTGCTTTCATCCTTAATTTGGTCATTGCATTGGATTTGAAGATGATCCTGGTTTGAGACATTTACCTAAATATCCCTGTGCCCTCCATGCAGGTTTCAGACCAAGAACTACCAGTATTTCTGGCCTTGGTATTCGCCATTGAAGAGTTCAACAGGAACCCCCAATTTTTACCCAACATTTCTCTGGGGTTTGATCTCCATCATGCCATACACAGTGAACAGAAGACGTTGCAGAGTCCCATCATTTGGCAAACAGGGCTGGGCAAGGATATTCCTAATTACACCTGTAGGAAAGAGAGCAAGTCTGCAGCAGTCCTTACAGGAACCACATGGGCAGCTTCTGCCCAGATTGGAACACTGATGGACCTCTACAAAATCCCTCAGGTGAGTGTGGTTGGAGGGGAGAGATATAAACTCATGTCTCTTTTACTGCCTTTTTCAAGTGCCCTTTAAAAAAAATGAAATGACACAGTAGTTAACTCATGAATTTGGTGCTTTGCCAGTTGGCTCTACTTTAGGGTTTGTGTTCCCCAGTGTGGCAGAATTGGACTCAGTTGTGCTTTCAATACACATGACTGTTCGGTCCCTTTGTTTGAACCTATATTCCGTGCTGGAGTTGGTAGGTGTATGTCCAAGAGACTTGAATCTTTGGACTCTCCATTTGTCAACTGGGCCCTGAGGCTCAAAAGCATTGCAACACCTACTTTCCAGTTCATTGGACTCATCCAAGACAACTAACAAGGAAGTGATGATGGACAACTAACATACCAAAGAACCAAGAGAGCCTACAACTGCAAGCAAGACAGCCCCATCCATTAGCCATATGGGACTGAAGTCCCCTCTCAATTAGAGCTGGAGTGGGCATCACCATCCTAGAATTCCCAGGATTGGGGAATGAACTATGGACTAGAGTGGGCTTATTGGTATTCTCCTATAGACTTATTGTGCTTCTAGCAGTGGAAAATCTTATATCATTGATGTGGAGGCTGTGGCCACTGAAGGTTCTGAGGTCAGGGAGAGGGAAAAGAGGGGCATTTTGAGGTCATGGGAATTGTCCTGAATGACTTTGCAATGACAGATACAGGCCATTATATATCTTGCCATAACCTACTGAAGTGTGTGGAAGAGAATGTAAACTACAATGTAAACTATTATCCCTGCTTAGTGGCTATGCTCCAAAATGTGTTCATCAATTGCAATGAATGTACCAAACTAATGAAGGAAGTTGCAAATGGGGATAGTGTGAGGAGCAGGGGATATGGGAATCCCCTATACTTTTAAGATAGCATTTATGTAATCTAAATATCTTTAAAATTTTTAAAATTAAAATTTTAAAAAGTGAAATGAGGGAATTGTGTCCCTGCATCTTTCAAAGGGTCCAACTAGTATTAAGAGACTTGATGGAATCTGCACATGACTTTTATTTGGAATAGAAAGAAGGGTGCATGGCAAGGAGAAAAAGGATTTCACCAGACCTCTGAGATGGGTCAGTTATTTTCTAGAAAGCTCTCAGATTTCAGTGAATGATTAGAAATGAGAATGAGCAAATTGTCCCTTCTCTCACTTTCCACCATTCCTTAATATTTATTGGGACTGAGATTGTGTTTCTCACCAATCCTCTTCCTCTTCTTGGTTTATTTTCCCCTTTGTTTTCAGCTTACCTATGGCCTTTATGATACACACTTGAGTGATGATGGTCAGTTTCCATCTCTCTATCAGATTGCCCCTAAGGACACATCTCTGGCACCTGCCATGGTCTCATTGATGCTGCATTTCAGCTGGAACTGGGTGGGACTGGTTGCCTCAGAATACAAGAGAGGTGTTCAGTTTCTCTGGGACCTGAGAGGAGAGATGGACAGGAATGGAGTCTGCACAGCCTTTGTGGAAATGATCCCTGTCACTGAGAGATCATATTTCTCATTCGGCTGGCAATATCATTTATGGATCAAAGAATCATCAGTGAATCTGGTTGTCATTTATTGTGACTCTGACTCACTAATTGGATTGAGCTTTTGGAGGTGGGAAAACTTAGTAATAAGGAAAGTCTGGGTTATGACCTCACAATTGGATTTTACCACCAGTGAGAAAGCCTTTTTACTCGACTCCTTCCATGGGGATCTCATTTTTTCACACCATCATGGTGAGATACCTGGTTTCAAAACTTTTATCCAGAAAGCTAACCCATCCAAATATCCAGAAGACTTTTACCTCACTAAGTTGTGGTCCATCATCTTTGATTGCATGGTTTGTGAATCTGATTTTAACACACTGGAGAATTGTCCTCCCAATGCCACCTTGGAGTGGCTATCTTGGTGGCAGTTTGACAAAGTCATGAATGAAGGAAGTTATAATGTGTATAGTGCAGTGCATGCTGTGGCTCAGACCCTTCATGAAATGCTTCTTCAACGAGTAGAAATGCAGGCAGTGGGAAGTGGCAATGGGCTGGTGTTTGAACACTGGTAGGTAATATCTCTTCCTTTTGATAGCAAATGTATGTCAGAACATGTCATAAGTGTTACATTCTTGGCATTCTGCATATGCTTAAGCCAAGTAGTTTAAGGTTCTTTCTCCAAAAATACAGGATTTGATCTACTTCTTCATTGTCCTGGAAGTAAATCTAGTCCTAGGTAGAAATAGTCATGAAAAAGAAGATGATGTTGGCAGGGAGAAAATGAGTTATCAATCAAAGCTCATGCTTTGTGTTACTAAAGACCTCAATTTCCTGCCCATCTAATGTTTTCAATAGAAAATATCTAGACTTCTTCTGTGAAACTCTTAAATGACAACAGGGAGAGTATTATTAACTTTAAATGACTATCTTGAGATGGGCAGTGTGTTGGATGATGAACATAAGTTATCTCATTTAATTCTGCAACCACTTCAGGTACTGACACCTTGCTTTTCAAGATGATGCTCTGGGAGAATTCAGATAATAAATGAGTGTGTTAAGATTTGATTCTTCCAATGACATTTGTCTGCATCCCTTTTTTTGATTCCCTTGTCTTTGGAGTGTAAACCTGAAACTAACTGATATTTTATAAATGCCATGATATTTTAGTCTTTCTTATGATTTCACTTGTTTTACTTCATTGTATGCTAATAATAAAGATACATTATGAATAAGGGATTACAGAGGATGAGGGATGTTACACATTTGGGGTATCCTATTCTTAATACTGGGGCACACATCCTCACAGAATGTTGTGTTTCTTTTAGCTGCACCCATTTCTGAAGAACACTCAGTTAAACAATCCTGCTGGAAACCCAGTGATTTTGGATGAGGAAAGGAAATTGGAAGTCAGTTATGACATTCTTAACTTTTGGAATTTTCCAGAAGGTTTTGGACGTAAAGTTAAACTAGGACATTTTGCTTCAGATACGCCTCATGATCAACAATTGTCTATATCTGCAGAGGTGATAGAATGGGTCATTGGATTTTCAGAGGTGGGCAGGACACAATCAGAATGCTATATATTAAACATAATGTAAAAATTTATAAATTATATATAAATTAAAATATTAAAAAAATCTTGCCAAGAGAGTTTTCTGCCTCCTTCCTCTTAAGTAAATGGCTATCTGCTAAGTAAAAAACTGGCTTAACAACACTCTTAAAATCTGAAAAATTTTTTACCCACTGTCATACAATAAACATGGTATCTTAACAATTCATTTGATTTATGTATTTAAATTTTAAATTGGTTGATGGTCCAATCCCCCAAAAAATCTAATTATTGGAGTGTTAGTTAACATCACATTAGTTAAGAACACATCTCTATTTTCTTCTCAGACTCCCCTCTCGGTATGCAGTGAGAAGTGTATTCCTGGATTCAGGAAAACCTCTCAGGAAGGAAAGGCTGCATGTTGCTTTCTTTGCTCCCCTTGCCCAGACAATGAGATTTCCAATGAGACAGGTAAGAGAAAGACCTCACTTCTCCTTTATATCCCCCATTCATACAGTGTATTGAAAAGAACCTGGAGGAAAATCTGCAGAGTCAAAATTCCTCCTTCATTTAGTAATTTAATTTTTATAACCAATAATATATCCCATTGAAATGTCACTCTATCTCTGCCCTGAACTAGCTTGTGTGAGTCCTTGTTTAAGATCTATTGCAGGCAAAATTGTCTCTGGGAAAGCCTTTGTTGACCCCACCACAGTAACCTACGTTTCATTCCTATCTTGGAATTTAACTCATGGTATTATAATCACCTACTTTCCATCTTGTTTGAAAGCATATTTATATTATATTGAAGTCTTGATCTTAACTATCCTAAGTTGCCCTGTGCCTAACCCTTTTTGAGACAGAACATATGCTGAGAAAGGTTGTGATTGATTAAAGAAATGGGTATATCTATGGTATACAACATGAGGATGATACTGTTTACCTTCAATGAGTAGCTTTTAGTTTCTGCTCTCCACTAGTTCACAAGTGAGTAAGGGAGACAAAACATAAAGTCATTTTGTGTCCATCTTTATAGGCAGCAGTAAAGGTCCACACAGGGATCTATGGACCAGTATCTTCATTGGGAGGACGGGTCTCATGGAGTTCTTCACGGAGGCAGGAGCAGTAGTATTATGTAAGGGGAATGAAGGGGGAAATAAATTCTTGGCAGAATTATCATAAATGGCAAAAAAGGCAAATTGACAGTGGATGTAATGTCCAGAGATTCAAAGAACTGGAAATCAAAGGTTAAAAGTGAT
This sequence comes from Cabassous unicinctus, assembly GCA_029593785.1. NCBI lineage: Eukaryota > Metazoa > Chordata > Mammalia > Cingulata > Chlamyphoridae > Cabassous > Cabassous unicinctus. The sequence continues at coordinate 5,538 of JAQZBX010055890.1, read as the reverse complement.
AGGATTACAAATCATATTGAGGAAGGAGATTGAGGCATGATATTGAAAAGGGACAGAAGACCATTATTTAAGATTTTTTCATACTATAATAACCTCCTGAAATCACTCATATTCGTGATATTAATGGTGGAATCACTTCTATGTTGGGTATTTTCCTCTTTTCATTTAGTGATTATCAAGTAATTTAACCTCATGAAATCATAAAATACTATTATTTCAGTTTTTTGAGATATGTTGAACAGATAATAGATAATTTTGTGTTATTTAGTATGTATACATAAATGTTAAGAAGCTGAAGTTCTACATATTCATCACAAACTAAAAGAGTAACAGCAAATTAAACATAAGGAAAATAGAAAATAGAAAATGAATATAAAAAGAAAACAAAAAAAGACAAATATAGAGAGGATTTAAAAGTTGAAGCACAGTCAATTTTGAATGGATTGTACAAAGCATGGGACTGTATAACACAATGTATCTTGTGGTGGAAGATGGATTGTTGTTAACAGAACAAATATGAAAACATTCTGTCATGAAATATACCAATTATATTAGACTAATACAAGGTGTCATTAACCAGGTGGGCTGAGGGAAGAATACACCAAATGTAACATATTGGCTATAGTTAGTATTAATGTTTTAACAATGCTCTTTCATAGTTGGTAACAACTGTTTCACAACAATGCAAGATGTTGGTGGTGGATTAATCTATGGGAACCCGATATGATGATATGTATGATTATTTTGTAAGTTCACAACTTATACTATACAGTTATTGTTTAAGGTTGTTCTTGTATGAATGATAAACTTCAATACTAAAAGTTAAAAGCAAAACTCTAAGGTAACTCTAGAAGGAGACAAAATGGTAAACCCCTAGAATGATGTATTAAGAAAAAAAATCGCAAATAATTATTACCAAGATTTCAAAGTGGGTCATCTGTACAGAAATTTTTTAACATTATAACAAGGTAATTATAAATAGCTTCATGTCAAGACATTTGAAAATTTTAATGTAATTCATAAATTCCCAGTAAAACAAGTTACCAAAACAGTTCTAAGAAAAAGTAAAAATCTGTAATTTTATCTACTAAGGATATTGAATGCATAGTTTAAAACTTTCTTATAAATTTTTTTTGTGACCAATAGTTTTACTAGGGAATTCTACCAAACTTTCAAGGAAAAAATTATACCCATTTACTCAGATTCTTTCAAAGAATAGGAAAAATGTGAAAACTTCTCAATTCAGTTTATGAGAAGAGCATAACAGTGGTACCAAAATCTGTTAAGGAGATTACAAGAAAGGAAATTTACAGGCTGCTGTCTGTTAACACAAACTCATTTATCCTAAAAAAAAAATGTATAAGCCAAATCCAGCAATATTTTATAAAGGAGCTCAATCTTGACAAAGTTTGGTTAATGCGATGTAATTCAATACATAAGGCCCTAGAAAGGAGAAACAGTGTTGTCAATAAATGCAAGAAAGCATTCAATAAAATTTAATACCCAATTCATGATTTTCAAACAAGCAACAAAAACATCCCTTATCATACAAGGAATAGAAGGGAATCATCCTTATCCCTTAAAGGATAATTACAGAAAACTAGAGCAAATGTTAAATTTATCGTACGATATTGAAAGCATTTCCCAGCAGAGATCAGGAATGAGCCAAATAGGATCAAAATTACAACTTCTATTAGACATTACATCGGAGGTCTTGTCCCAGTGAAATACTGGCAGGAAAAGAAGTGAAAGGAATAGTTAAAGGAAAGATTGATATACCTGAATTTATTTATAAATGACATTATTATGTAAATATAAAATTAGAAGATATTATAAACTCAGTTTTTTAGTGCTCTGAATACAAGTTAATATACAAGCTTGTGAAATCATATAGCTAGTCAGAGGGCATTCTGTTTTTTTTCTCTCAGTTCAAATATTTAATTTTATAAAATATATTGTCTACAATGATACCTTATTTATGTCATTGTTACTATAATTTTGAGCTTTTCTTTATTTTATAAGAAATGTTAGATTACATAAAATGTATCAAAAATATAGGAGATTCCCATATATTGCACCCCCACCCCACCCACAATGTCCCCTTTCAAAACATCTTGTTTCATTAGTGTGGTACAAATGTTACAATTGATGAACACATAATAAAGCCTTGCTACTAACCCTTGTCTACAGTTCACATTATGGCTTAGACTGTGTACCACACAATTTTAGAGCTTTACACAAAATGTATAATGGCTTGTATGCATCTTGGAATACCATGTAAAACAGTTTCAATGGCCCAAAAATGTCCCGTGTTACACCCATTCCTCCCTCAGAAACTCTTGTGAGCCCTGTCTTTATATCAATGTTACAAATTCTTCCATTATGAGAATATTAATAAGGCTACACTTGCCTATAGTTGTATTCCCATCTTATATTTGTTTATTTCTCAGTCTTGAGGATATGGGGCTGGTGATGCTCACTCTGTTTCTGATTGAGAGACAGCTTAGATCCCATGGGACAGATGGATGGAACTGTCTTACTGCTGTTGTAGATACTCTCTGTTTTAATCAGATGGGCATTGTCCATTATCATCCTTTTTTTAGTTGTTCTGGGTGACTGGTAGATGGAGAATAGGTATTGGCTCCAACTCTGCTGAGATTTAGGGCTTAACTGGCATATGAACAATGGGATGATTTAAGTCTCTGGGACATATATTTAATGGGTATAGTGCTAATTATATGTTCAAAAAAAGGGGCAAAAGAACAATGTATAGGAAAATTAAAAATGAATTGAACTCTGATACATTGGGGAGATAGCTTATCATATATTCAAAGGATAGGTTGGGGTTCCAATATCCCATGGTTGTCTGCCCTGCTTATGGTGTCTAGATATCTCTAGAGCCCTCAGGAGTAACCCTGCTTGAAGAAGTTTACTGTGGCAGTATGTGAGATCCTCCTGAGATGTGCATAAGCACATTTAGAATGACATCTGAACTCATTTTAAAATCTCTTAGCCATAAAACCCATTGTATTTAATTAATTTCCCTTTTTGGTCAAGGTCCTTTTCCAAATGCTTCACTAGTTAGCACTTGGTAAAATACCCTCAGTGCCAGTGAGGCTCATTCCCAGGAGTCATGTCCCACACTGGGATGGGGATGGTAGTGAATTAATTTGATGAGTTTGGCTTAGAGAGAGGACAAATTTGAACAAAGACAGTTTCAGGAGGTAACTCTTAGGCAATAAGTATGACTACCTAATTTCAATTTCACAGGAACAAGTTTCATAAGTACAAGTAGCAGTATCAAGGGCCTGGCATATTGTACTGTCCTCCTTAGCTAAGCACTTTCCATGTACTCTAGAGATTCTTGACACTTTATTAGAGAAAATAGAAGGATTCCCCAGGATGCAAATTCAATATTCTCTCAGTGATTGTTTGGGTCTCTGCTGCCACAATAATACCCCATGAACACATGAACGAACACATTCATATTTCATAATATGAATGAAATATTCATATTATGGATATATAATATGAATACACCCCTGCCCACACATCCTACACTATCAACACTTGGCACCAGTAATCTACCTTGCTACAGTTAAAACGGCTCTGCAATCCAAAACCTCCCCCAAAACAAAGCCAAAAAAAGTAAAATACTAAATTAAAATTAAAATTAAATCATTTTTTTTACATTGTGCCTTTCATCACAATAAGATCTTTTATCTTTTATGTATATTGACCATTTCTTCAGTATGTTCCCCCAGTGTCATATTTTTTTCACTCTATTTTCCAAGAAGCTTTAGGTTACAGAATATTCACATACAAAATATAGGGGATTCCTATATAAACCCCTCCCACCCACATCCTCCCCTATCAACAGCATCCTACATGTTTATGGTACATTTGTTATATTTGAAGAACAAACATCGAAGCATTGCCAGTAGCCATGGGCAATGTTTTACAATATGGTTTACATTTTGGACTGTACACTTTCATATGTTCTGATAAAATGTTTAATGGCCTGTATCTGTCAATGCAAGATTAAGCAAAACAATTCCAATATCCCCTAAATGCCCTGTGTTCCACCCATTCTTCCCCCACCCCAATGCTCTGAACCTATGACAACTATTAAGTTTCAATTTTTGAAGAGTAAGGTTCATTGTTTCCTGCATTAGTATTGAGTACTTGACATACCAGTCTGTTTAGTTTTATTAGGCACTGCCTGTATCCTTGAGAGACTCTTGCCCCTCTATTTGAGAATGTAACAGGACTCCTCAAGATGGTAGTTTAATATTTTCTTGTTTATTGTGTGGTTCTCCATCCATTGAGATGACGCACTATGACAAGATGAACAAATCCATAATTTGTAGAAGCATCCCCCAGGTACAACCTTTCCCACCAATCCCCCACCACCAGCATCCAGCACAGGTGACCCTCCCCTGCCATGTTTGCCAAAAGAATATTCCCACAGTTGTAGTTTTAACCATAGACTTACATATACCCAGAGTTCACCTCTTCCTTCCTCCATCTTTAACCCCAGTTCCATGGATAGTCCAACCCAACTCCTCACACACTGCTCACCATTACATTCTAGCACCATTGACCCCACACACATCCCTGCACCACCATCACTTCCATCCACTACCAAACCAAAATATGGGTTTTGCCCATATTAATCATCAGCTCAATATACTCTATTTCCTGTCTGTCTCCTCATAACTATCTTCCATATTTGATCACTGTCTGTCTGCTCAATATGCTTAGGTTAAATCAATGAGGTCATATACTATTTAACCTTTAGCAACTGGTTTATTTCACTCAACATAAGCTTTCAAGAGTCATCCATGTTGTCACATGTCTCAATACTTTATTCCTTCTTATAACAGAGTAAATTCCCATTGTATATATATACCACATTTTGCTTATCCATTCATCAGTTGATGGAAATGGGGGTTGCTTCCAAATTTTGGCAATAGTGAATAATGCCACCATGAACATTGGTGGATATATATGTTTGTGTCCCTGCTTTTAATTGATGCATCATATGGCAATTCTATAGTTAGCTTCCTGAGGAACTGCCAAACTGTCCTCCACAGTGGCTGCAGCATTATACATTCCCACCTACAGTGGATGAGGGTTCCCTTTCCTCCACATCCTCTCCAACACTTGTAGTTCCCTGCTTTTTAAATAGCTGCCAGTCTAATAGGTATAAGATGATATTTAACTGTAGTTTAAATTTGTATTTCCCTACCAGGTAGTGATCCTGAGCATCTATTCTTTTTATTTTTTTATTGTGGGTAAAAATCAAATTTTTCACAATGCATACCAATATTTGTAAATGGATATATAAATACATATGCATATATGTGCAGTTATTTACATAAATGTTATTTGTTATATATATATGTGTTTGTATATATATATATATTTTTTTTTTTTTAAAGGTGCTTAGATTACCTAAATATTACTCAGAAATTACAGGGATTCCCATGTTTCCCACCTCCCATACTTCCATCCCAGTCCCCTCAGGATTGGGGG
>JAQZBX010055889.1:0-18294 GCA_029593785.1 Cabassous unicinctus | reverse complement strand
GTTCAATTCCCCGTTATCGGCTTGGCTAGCTCCCATTATCACCCCCTTGTTAACCTTACTTTTTTTCCTTCTCATAGCTCCCTGTGTTGTCAAATTTATCCGAAAACAAATTCTGAGTATTTCATTTCTAACTTACTGCCAACTTCAGTTTCCACAGTACCAGCGGCTGCCATTGCAGCCCCCAGAGCTCCAGCAACTGACACGGCTGGGCGGGAACACTGAGCTGTGAACCCTCCTCTCCCTCTTTCCAACAAATACCACCCAGTTGTTCCCCCCAACCCTCTCCCTTGTTTATATTTGCCCCCTCCCCTCCTTTGGTTACATCTGACATCCCCCTCCACCGAGCTAAAAGAAGCAAGCCAACGAGCAGCCTCTGGGCAGGTGCGCATTATACTTGAAAGCTCTGCTAAAATTACCCCCTCATGCACAAAGATCTGGCCGGCAGTCAATGACAGGTAAGACTCCCAGAGAGGGGGCAACCTAAGACAGACACGGCCTTTGCGACCCCCCAGAGAAACCTGGCTGGCAGTCAATGACAGGTAAGACCCCCAGAGGGGGGCAACCTAAGACAGGTGCAGTCAAGGAAACCCCTACACCTACCACTTCCCCCTTTTATTATATAATAAAAGAGGGGGAGATGTGGGAGGAGGTGTTGGGGGGGGCGAGGGCGGTACGGAAGCTCTAAGTGCACTGCCCGAGAAAACCGAGGCGTGGACACCGTTTTGGCACTGAATGCCGCAACCAATCAGGAGCGGACGCCTTTGCAGCTACCGCAGCCAATCAGCTGCCGACAACTGTGGCAATCTCTCCTTGCCGTGTGCTTCAAGATGGCCACCACAGCTCAGCACCACCCCCTTTCTAGCATATACCTTATATGGACATAAACCCATCCCAACCAATCAGAACCCGCCCAGTATGCCTTACCCTTCCCCTGTTTCTCTCCATCCCTCCCGCTCTTTATAAATATCAGAGCCCACCTAATAAAGTTAGACTTGGTAGCCCAGCCTCGTCTCCGGAGCGTGTGGTGGTCTCCGTAATCGTTACTCATCGTCCGCTGGTAACCGGGAAGTGTCCGTCTCCCCACTCTCGTCTGCGGCTTAAGACGCAGACCCCTTCCTTTGGCTCGCTGTGCTCGGGGACACCTGAGCCCGGTGGGCCGCAGCCCGCCTCCCTTCGTCCCCCGACCACCCGATCGCCAAGGGAACCGCCCCGGGGGTGGCGATCGGTGGCAGCGGCAGACGGCGGTGGTCAGCGGTGGTCAGAGCCTGCGAGGAGCCACGCCGACAGAAAGGGTGGGTTTTAAGGTCCAGGTAACTTGGGGGAGGGTTGGGAGAGGAACCAGGTGAACACTGGGGATTTGTGGGTATGTGGTTGAAAGTACAAAGTTGGGAATGTTCTTTTGACAATAGGACAAGGAAGGGTTACTGCTTTAGGGTGTTGGATAGGGGGCATTTGGGACAAGGCACACAGGAGCAGGCTTCTAGGGAGCGTGTGAGTGATCATTTTGTCTCATATTTCTTTTCACAGTTTCTCTCAGGACAGTTTAGTATCTTCCCCACAGGTGGTAGTTCAGGAAGAATTTCCAGGGTTCCTGACAAAAGACAAGGCTCTGATTCCATGAGCAATCTGCCACCAGTGAGAAGTGTGTGGTTTTTCCAACTGCATCAAGCTAGCTGACCTCTTGGGGTCAGCCTGCTTAGCATTTGGATCATTTACAGCCCCAATATGCTGTGTCCATGATGGAGAAAACCAGATGAGGGCTCCTGGCTGATGTACCTAGGGCCATGCCAATCTTTCCCTCTTTCTGCTCCTTTTCACTGAGGTCATGGGTCTCTAAATGATGAGCTAAGAGCTAAGATGGGGAACCAATATATTGAATAGCCTGGGAAAGGAATGAGATATATAGGCTCACACTCTGAGAAAAGAAAGTAGGGTTTTTAATTTTCAATTCAGAGAAAGTCATTCTACCATAAAATAATCTTCCAAATGTTGAGTAAACAATCATGCAAATTCAATATTATTATCATTATTATTATTTTATTTTGCCTGGCACAGCCAGGACAGGGAATTAAATCCTGATAATTAAATGCACAATGTCAGAATGTTAGTTGAAAAAACAAATTTTTTTCAAACTTCCAGTCTAATCCAGAAGAACAAAATCAAGAGAACTTCTTTACATTTGTGTGTATTAAATATCATAAAATATATAATAGCATTTTGAATATATTTTCTGTGCTTGACACTTGGAAACATAATAACATTACTTAGAACAGATGTGTTGGAGAATCCCTAGGGATTCAGTGCTTTTAAGTGACGTGTTTAAAACTTATATTATCACAGAAATCTGTGCTTTTGCAAGTCTTCCTTGAAACTGAATCTCTGCTCTGAGTGGGCCCATGATCACCCCCTGCAGCTTAGCCCTCTTTTACATGGAGAGGTTTGTGTCTGGGGTCACCCTGACTTCCTCTCACTGTGTCTCTTGTACAGTAATACACAGTTGTGCCCTCTGCAGTCATGGAACCCAGCTGCACAGAGAACTGGTTCTTGGATGTGTCTCTTGAGGTAGAGAGCCTGCTCTTGAGGGATGGATTGTAGTAAGTACTACCTTCAAAGCATATTCTTGACAACCACTGCAGCCCCATCCCTGGGGGCTGGAAGATCCAACCCACACCGTAAGGACTGGTTGTGATGGAGACTCCAGAGACAGAAGAGGTGAGGGACAGGTTCTGGGAGGGCTTCACCAGTCCTGGGCCTGACTCCTGTGGCTGCATCTGGGACAGGGCACCTGGGGACAAGGAGAACCATGAGCGAGTCCTGTGTTCAGAGGCAGCATCCTCATTACATTCATAGCTGAATCCTGAGACACTCACTTCTGGGAGCTGCCACCCAAAGAGGAAGAACCACAAAGGTTTTATGTTCCTTTGAATGATGCTCAAAACTGACAGCCAATATTTTACTGATCTAGGGGATTCTTAATTTAAGTCCAAGTGTGCTGTGCTTTCATTATTTGGCCAAACTGATGGTTTGCATGTGGGAGGTACTTTTGTAAATAAAAGTCAAAAGGCCCAGGGAGTTCCCTGTCTCTAGGGCTTCTCTGGAAGGAGGATGCTGGCGGACCCCTAGGAGACCAGGGTCCACTTCCTGGGTCCCACTTCATTAAGTACCGGGATTTCTTTATCCAGGCCATGCAAACTTGCTGAAGGAGCTTATTAGGGAAGTGGATGCACCCAAGGAACAAGGATGTCTTTGGAAATATTGTCAGTGTACCTCTACTCTAATGGGGATACATATTTATCAAATACCCAACAAAAATACACAGCCTGTAATCTGCCCAATAAATCTGATGCATTTATCTCCTCTGTTAGCTGATTTTATTGGATATTCTAAAGTTTTGAAGTTGTAGCTAAATCTATCTAACCCAATGAATTCAGATAAACTGTGTTCAGTCTAGTAAGTGCCACAATTCAAAATAAAAAGGTTTTACTTACTTAATTCATGTGAATATTTCTTCTTAGGATAGACTTTTATAAAATGTATACTTAGTAATTATTATAGAATTGAAATGGCTCAAGTCAACCTCTCATGCAGTTTATTTTTATCACTCCAAGCTGATTCCTAAACTTGTTTATTCCCTGTACTTAACTGTGATTGCAGGGGTAATATGCACCTCAGGATTTTCTCCTTAGGTAAAACTTTAAGGAACATAAATACTCCTTTGATTTACAAATATAGACAGCCAGTGGAGGGACATCAACACACCAATATGTTGGATCAGTGCTATGGGCTGAATTTTGTCTCCCCAAAACACATGGTCAAGTCCTAATCCTGGTGCTGTGAATGTGGCCTTATTTGGAAATATCTTCTTTGAAGATGCTGTGAGTTAAGATGAGGCCAAACTGGATTATATTGCACCCTATCCAACATGATTGTTGTCCTTGTAAGAAGAAAAAAATTGGAGACAGACAGATAGACTCAAAGAGGACACCAAGTGATGACTGAGTTAAGAATTGAAGCCTCAGGAATTTTGGGCAAAGTACCAGAGACTAGGGGGCTGATGGGAAGGGTTCTCCCCCACAGGCATCAGATTTTTAGGCTGCAGAACTGCAATGATATATTCATGTTCCATTAAACCATCCAATTTGTGATTCTTTTTTAAAGCAGCCTCAAAAATCAATTCAGGGATTCATTCAGGGATCCCAAGAAAGCCCAATTCCTGCTTTCTTTGACAATGCCAAGGAATTTTGAATTAAGTGACAATGGCTTCTGCTACATGGGGAAATATGCCTATCTTAATCAATATAGCAGAAGGGATGAGCTCACAATGGCTAAAGGGTAGCTACCTGAACAGTTATCAGATCCAATGAAAAATGACCTGAATGCTCCCTTCCCGAGACCTGTGTCATTGAATCTGGGATCATGGCTGAGATCCTAGAAGTCAATAGTGCAAAGATCCCAGGACAGCTCCCTCCTCTCCTGCACTGTGACCCTCAGAATGTGATCTCAACTCTATGGGCTTTAGTCTGATAGGGCACAAATTGGGGAGCACAGCAGAAACTTTATTTGTGAATTTTATACTAGGGACTCAGAGATGTTTCCTGCTATCATCACTGTTATTAGGGTAAGAATGTGGAAACCTATGTGAGCCCTCACCTCTGTCCTCCACAAATGTGCAAGGGACACCTGCTCTGGTGGTCTCCTTGACATGTCACACCTGGGTGATTGAGGCAGTCAAAACTCTTTGTCTCAGTGACCCAACCTGTAAATTTACTGATTTAATCCTGTTGTTTTTAAGGATCCACATTACCTTATGTAAAAAGTTTCAGGAACACAGCCTTGAATGTAGCATATTGCAATCTGTCTATGCAGTATTGTCAAGGGAATTACATAAAAATCAGCTCCATGCTGGAATGTAAGCAATAAAAAAGTCAACAGATGTAGGCTGAGAAAGATTACCAGGACAAATTAGAACCTGTTCATTAAGAGCTGGAAATATGGGCTGACCTGCTGTGGGAAATGGGAGGGGAAGGGGTGGCATCCAACATCCAGAATGAGGTGTGCCCATTCCTCACCAGGTGGTCACATAGGGTTGCACAGATGCAGAATGGTGTGTTCCTGTCTTTGGGGACTGTTGGATTTGGAGGAAGACTGGTATAAATTCTTGCTAACAAAGAAAAAAGTCCTAAAGATGTGCCTATGTTTCTGTAGGTGAGTGTTTGTTGCTACAGACTGCTCACACTTAAGAAACATATATTAGGCCACCATGTAGAAATTGGCTTTTGGCACTTGTGGATATTATTAAGCATTGCTGTGGTTGGACACCAACAAGATTTTCTGTCAATGTTAATGAGAAGATCCAACTGAAATGACTAATTTGTAATAGAAAAGGTAAAGAGTGAGATTTAAGTGAGATTCTTTTGGAGGTTACCAGTGATGAAGGTGCTGGATGAAGAAAATACCATGACCAGAGAAAGGACAAAATGTGGGTGGTATTCATGCTGAGAAGATGTGAAAGTGCCTTCTGATTGCTTTTATTTTTCCTATAAAATGTAGAGAATATGAACTAAGAATGGAATGTGAACTTACAGAAAGTTGACTTCATATGTTAGAGGATAGTGGAGTGTCATTATTAAATCATGAGAAATGAAGCCTGACCTGTCAAGAGAATTGCAGTAACTATCAGCTGATGACTGTGTCTCCTCATATCCTGGGCCCACTGAATTAATAAACCATTCCTGTCCTCCAGCTCCTCCTTCCTAATGCATCATTAAGTCTTAGGAATCCCACTTTTAAGCATGCCTATCATTACCTTCTTCAGATAGGCAAAAACTCCCAAAGGAGTAGAATATTATTAGACCCATCAACAGTCATGGTTAAATTCTTATTTTAGACTGTGTTTTAAAAAAGGAGAACTGTGCCCTTGAGAGGAAGCCCTTCCCAGGCAACCCTGCACCTGCCCAGGGGCTGGACCCTGTGCTTAGTGGGTTCTGAGCACCCCCTGCAGCCCAGCCCCTGTCCTGCAGGGAGGTTCCTGTTGGGCTCAGTGCATTTTCCTTGCAGCTTCTCTGCCCAGTGTTACCTGGTTGTACCCTTCACTTCATACTGCTCTTTAGAGACACCACATGCAGGTGACACCATCTCTTGATAGTGAATTTCCCTTAGCAACCCAGCATACTCTTCAGGTAGACAAAACACAGGAATCTGTGCAACCACAAGGGGACCCTTCCCTGGAACCTGCCAGATGTTTTGATACAGTCACAGGCATGGTGAATCCAGAGACTTTCAGGGGATCTCTCATCTCCCTTGTCCTCCTTGGTTTTGAAGGTTACAGCAGAGAACACATATACACACAGGATCATGGGGCACAAAGCCCACACACACATCTGCTATACCATAACACATGCACACACACAAAACACACACACATGCACAAAGAAAAACACACATTACATGTGCATGCACAAACACCTGCTATACCTATATCATGCACACATGCTGTCACTAACACACATGCACATTCCTGTGCACACACACTATTCCAATAATACATCCACTCACAAGTACATTCAGAGACAGGTTTGTGAACACACATGTTTGCATTCAGATACATATATACATACCTTCTCATGTACACACACATGAGCACACACACACATGCTCTTTCTGATATTTGTAGCACTGGACTGCAAATTTGTCATTCATCACTGTGTCCAGCACATGGATACAGCCTCCCAGGCTGACTCTAGGCTTGCTTAGGGGCCTTTCTTTGGCAAATAGACCAAAATCAAACATGAATAATCTAATACTTGGCAAGTACCTGTATGTTGGGTTTGCCTCTCACCGTTTTGCCTGGGAGACATGCACATGCCTCATGAGAGGAGACAGGCCTGCCTGCCAGGGGTCAGGAGCACATGGCCGATCCAGGTACAGGCAATGCAGCCAGGACCCACCTACCCCACATGCCTGGGAGGAGCCCCTGGACACACAGTCCAGCAAATGGATGTTCTCAGTGGTTCTCAGAAGACATAGGACCCCTGTGCAGAGCATCATTCCCAGGCACAGAAAAAAATGCTGGACTAGGAATGGGGGGCCCAGAAAAGTGGGCTTGGGTTGCTCTTCTCTTGCTGTTTTCAGTAACCTCTCTTTATCTCTGATATTTGTCATTCTGAATAGTAGGTGTCTTGGGGTGGATCTATTCATATTTATTCTTTATTGGGTGTGTTGTCCTTCTTGGAAATTGATATTTCCATTTTCCTCAAATTTTTAAGTATACTGTTGCCTGTGACCCAGCTTTCTATTGCTTTTCATCCACCCAAGAGTATTGATATCCTATATTAACCAGAAAAAGCTGCACACAAATGTTCAGAGAAGCATTATTTGTAAAAGCCCAAAGATGGAAACAACCCAAAAACCCATGAACTGGTGAATGAATAAAAATTGGGAGCATATATGTAAAATGGAATATTATTTAACAATTATAAATTAAGAACAGATATATACAAGTACATGAAAGAACCTTGAAAATATTATGCCAAGTGAAAGAAGGCATTTAGTAGAGATCACTTATTTTATTATACTATTTATTTGGAATTTCCGGAATAGTCAAACCCATACAGACAGAAAGCACATTAGGGATTGTCAGAGGATGGGAGAGGGGGAATGGAGAAAGACTATTAATGGGTGTGGAGTTTCTTCTGTGGTGGTATATATGCTATAAATTTATATTAGGGTGATAGTTGCAAAACTCTGCTAACATATTAAAAATAACTGAGCTGCCAAGTTAAAATATTTTATGGCTATTGTATGTAAAATATATCTTAATAAAAAAGTAAATATTATGCTCAAATATCACATTCATATAATTATATGCATTTTTTTCAAATTCTGTTAACCACAAGAAAAAGGATTTGTGAACTCAGTGAATAAAATAGAAAGAAATGATTCACAGGAGGATGAACAAGGACTCTGTTCAGGTCAAGTGTCACCTGCTCTGGCAGGACAAGTGTCACCAGATTTCCTCTGCACCTGCCCTTGGCTGGGCCTGTCTACTTGGCTGCAATCCTGAAAGGGGAGGTTTTTGTCTGGGATCTAACTGCTTTTTCTTTACTATGTTTCTTTCACTCAGTGATACATGGCTGTATCTTCAACAGTCCCAGAGCTCTGTTGTAGGGAGAATTGGTTCATGGATATGTCTCTTGAGATGGAGATTTGGCTCTTGAGAGATGGATCATAGTATGTATTTCCATTATAACATATTTCTGGCAAACAATGCTGTCCCTTGCCTTGAGGCTGGTGGACCCAGTGCCAACAGGACACACTGGTGATGGGGAAACCAGACACTGTGCAGGTGAGGGACAAGATCTGAGAGGGCCTCACCACACTTGGACCAGGCTCCACAAGCTGAACCTGGGACAAGACACCTGGGCACATGAAATATCAAAAATCATGACAAACATCATACACCTCATCTAGTCACACCACAAAGAAACCTCTGAGACCCTCACAGGGAGATGTGCCCACCTGGAAGAAGAACCACCACATGAATCTCATGGTCTTATGAGCAAGGTCTAGGAGTCCTGGAGAGTCCAGCTCACAGTGGGGAGGAGCTGCCCTAGGTTTTGAGAGTAACCTTAAAAGTGAAGGTGTAATTTGCATGTAGGAGGTCTTTGTATAAAGCAAGGAAGTTCCTGGGGCACTTCAGTCTCTATTTAAGAGGCTCTGAGGAGAACATCTGACCTTCCTCAGGGATGGGCCTCTGTTTACTGAGAGCCCAGAAGTCTGCATCTCCAGGTCAGATAAGTGTTGCTTATTCAAAATTAACTCTGATCTCATGACATTTCCCTTCACCCACATTGATAGGGAAACATCTGACTTCCCCTTCTCTCTCTTCTCTCAGGAAAACATTCTATGGTGAGCTCACTCTTACGTCATCCTAATATCAAATCAGCACCACCTGAGAGAGTGTTTTAATAGGACATGTTGTACAGAGTATGATGCCTAGAGACAACAGATCTTGTTCACATCCATGCTTGGTCCTGGTGACCTGCATGACATTGAGCAGATCACTGGGCCCTTTGCAGATGGATCCTCACTATCAGAATGGCCATGTGAACACCTACTTCCCTAGACATTAAGGAAACCAAGTGGGCAGTGGAACACCCAGGAGGGTTTGTGCAGTGTTTGGTCTCATCTTTCTTAAAGCATAGGTACAAACACCTTCTCCACACTTCCCTGGGCTCTGGTATGCAGGATAGTTCATGATTGTCTTCAACTTTATAGCTTTATATACCCCACGGTTACCCTTGCTTTGAATCATGCATCCAGTGTTATTTCTTTTTAATAATTCCAGCAACGAGCAGGTTCCTGCAAAATTCTTAGAGGTTTTCTTGGAAAGTGGCACTGGTGCAGTTACTGGAAGAAAAGAAATCCTGTGCCACTAAGTCTGCCTCTGACCTACTGACAGAATGCTGTCTTTTTGGAAGGAATATTTTGTAAAACACATGTGGTTTTAATCTGAAAGATTAAGCAGAGACTTGAAAATAACTTCCTCCTGACAGTTTTGACCTTGTGGGGAAAAGGGAATTTGTCATTTAGAGGAGGGAGGGAGAATAAATGAGTGATAATAGCCCTGGAGAGGGTAAGGAGATAAAATGAGAATTCCTAGAGAAAGGGACATCTGGGAGCAGTCACTTCATGCAGCTGTTACTCTGCTCCTTGTGTGTTGTGGTCATCATTTGCAACAAGGACACATCTAAAAAGAACTGGCCCCACACTCCAGAGCTCACCACACACTGGGGCCCATCAGCAGCTCTCTTGGAAGCCAAAGGAAATTGAGTTTACATTGTAAAATATGCCGAGTAATAGAGATAAACTATGCATCCACATCTCATTTGAGCAAGCAAACATTGTCTGCATGAATACTAAAGGCCATTTGCATTTCCCACATTAGTCCATACACAGAGGACAGAGGAGAGGCTCCAAGTCACTGGGGAGTGAGGAAGTCCCTCAGCCTTTCCCAGGGGCCTGCAGGAGCCATAGCCTGAGCCTCAACCAGAGATGCAGATGATGGGCCTGAGCCTTGGGGATTAGAACACAGAAGCCACATGTCCTTAAACGGCAGCAGAAGGAGAAAGGGGAGATGTATAGATAAGAATAGGGGGATGATGATGGATTGTCAGACAAATAGAAAACCAGATCTGTGCTGAGTCTGCTGTGCACCCTTCTATGTGAGTAGAAGAGCAATATGAAATTCAATGTAATCTACACCCTGGACTAGCCTCTCTCTTTCTTCTTATGTGAATCACAGAGTGTGTCTTACAGGACTTTTTTTCTCCAGTCTCATGGACAAAGAATCACCAGGATTCCCTGAGAATTCTGGACTTGGCAAACATTGGTAGAGGCATTTCTGCCTTCATAGGAGAGAGTTGGCTGATTTTGCATGCAAATGTGCTCCCTCCTATTGCAATAAATGATGTCAGTGGTGAGCACAGGAACATTAATTTAGAGGTGCTCCCTGGGGAAACAGTTGGAGGGGAAGCCCCGGATGCTGACAGGACACCAGCACTTAACCAGCTCCTTGCAGAAGATCCTTGTCCTCAGGGGGTCCTGAGCTTCCCCTCCTGGCCACCTCAAGGTAAAGATTTATATGTGGGTTATCATTGCATTTCTCTATGAAGCATAGAGTCATAAATGGCCATTTCCTCAGATTTCAGGCTCCTCATTTGCAGATATTGCTGGTTCTTGGAATTGTTCCTGGAGGTGATGAGTAGGCCCTTCATGGAGTGTGTGTACCTAGTGCTTCCACCAATACAGCTAATAATTAAGGCTGCCTCCAGCCCATTGCTGGAAATGCATCCAAGGTGAATCCTGAGACTGAATAGAGGAGGTTCAGAGACCCTTGAGGCTGGCTCATGTCACTCCTATACTCCACCAGCCACATGTCACACAGGACTCCTGAAATAGGCATTAAAAATTGATTCACACATAGTCGCACACATGTGCACACACAAAGACACACATATATTCCCACTGCTTCATCACCAGTTTCTCAAAAATATTACCATGGAAAATTGACAAAAGAAAAGCCCAGCTCAGTACACATTTCACGGTGCCTCCTCTTCCTCAGTCCTGGGCACAGAACAGGGAGAGCTCAGACCCAGGGGAGGGAGCTCCTCTCTTAGAGCAGAAACATCTGGGCCTGGTCTGGTTTTCAAGACCACAGGGAGGGCTCCATTTGCATGTCCTCTCCCCACAGGGCACATCAGCTCCCACCCTTCTTTGAGGCTCTTTCCTGGCCCTGCAGTCTCTGCATCCAGAGCTCCTATGACAACAGTGAGAATTCCTCTGAGGTTGAGTGCATAGAAAGCATGTCAGTACTAGAAACAGGGCATTGCTTTCTCCTTCCACCTCCTCCTGCAGGACTGTGCATACAGGTGCATTCTCTAAAGGGAGCTCACACTGACCAACTTCCTACTGAGACCAGGGCCCTGGGAGAAGACCCTGAGGACTCATAAATCTGGAACCCCAGAGCATGCCCCTCCCCTCTCCACAGTGGAACCCAGGTCCAGGACCCATCAGAGATGAGATGAGGCTGTGAAGACTTCTCTCCTATAGCACCCACTTGGCCCAGATGACAGCCAGCATGTTCCTTTCTTCCCACCTGCTGGTGGCAAGGATCGGATATTTAAATGTTGAAAGTAAAAGAGCACAATCATTTTAAATATTTAAAATGGTGAAAATCAACACAAAACACCATTATGAAATTCTATATTTGTGAAAGTGTCATTCAGAATGAAAGAAAAATAAAGAATTCCTTAGAAGAGCAATAAATGCAGACTCCATTTTTAATATAACAACCTGTAAGGAAACATTAAATGAAATTCTTCAGGGAGAAGGAAAATATGCCAGAAACTTTATTTCCATAACAAAGGAAGAGCAGTGGAGAATGAATAAATAAGGGAAAAATAAAATAATTTAATTTTCATATTTTATCTGAAATTTAACAGTAGTATAGTGCCCTGTGATAAGAGTTTACAGAAACACTAACTGAATGATAGTGATGCAAAAAAGGTGGGGAGGGAGGAACTGGGCATACCTTCTTATAAGACATCTGTAACTTATAATGGTATTTGAATGGTGTATTTGAAGGTGAAGTAAGAATAGTTACAAAAAATATTGTAAATCATTGAGAAAGCAATAAAAACATTTTAATTAGTTTAGTAGACTCTTTTATACACTCAGAGAGGAGAAAAAAGAAATAAATGACCTAGGAATGCTATGCTCCAAGCCCATATTCTAGGCAGGATTTTAAATCTGCCCTGTAAGTTTGAATGACAAAGATATCACTTGTTTGAGAAAGTTAAAGAAGTGAAGGCATCACAGAGGTTGCAAGAACACTGGCTTCCTTGGGGAATGATCCCCTAGGCCAAGAGAAGGGCCCAGTGATTAGAGGGTCCACAGCACTTCCTGTAGTTCAGGCCCCTTCTGCCCTCCCTCCAAGGTGGACATGACTTCCACTTGCTCTGTGCGGAGTGCATATGGTGGGTATCCTGGGCTCTGGAATGTTCAGGGATGGGTTCAGAGTTGAATTATAAAACTGTCAGGGAGTTGCAAAATAGGTCTCAAAGTATTAGTTCATATTTTATTTTGATTTATAGCATTGATATTTCTATAGTAATTAGAAAAATTACCATTTAATGATATGGCATAAATTTAAAAGCTGGATTGTTTCCCACATTGCTTAGAAATTTTTAAATCCTTCATTCTACAGAGGGTCTGGGCTAGACCATGGGTAGGCTAGAGCACAGATGGGAGGGAGAATCAGTGGTTATGTGTCTGACAAATGCTGCAGTCTCTTGTGCTTTTATGTTTTTTTGTACCCATTTTACTGTAAATGAGTACAAATGTACTAATAGTTATACAGCTTAAGGCTCAAACTTGTATCTCCCACAAGGTCAGGAAGTAGAATTTGGCCATCTCCCCCAGGATTCCACATGTGCCTTGTACAGCTACAGCCCCTCCCTCCATCCCTAGAACAGCAGCCACTTGCCTCATGGTTAGAGAAAGATCTCCACATACTCATTCTCAGTTCATCCCCCACTGTGCATCTGTAGACACCAAAGTTCTCTATTTTTATATTTTCTGTCTTTCATGGATATTTTTCTTTCCATTATACCCTGCCAGTTTCCACAAATACCTAATTGTCTTATCCAGAGATATAAATAGCAACAGATTTTATATAAAATGTCCTCTCTGTCAGACACTGTGGCAATCAGGAAATAATAATTAATTAACATTTAAATGCATATTCACCCTCAAGAGAGGGAAAATTTAACAATTCTTAGTATTTTGTCTCTACATTTCCTGGTTCTGACAAATCACAGGTGTTAACATGAAGGTTTTGGGATATTTTCCTCCTGATTGTTTTTCAGCTTGTTTAGTAAACCTTCAGCATGACTCTCCAGAGTTCTAATTCTTCACATGTATTTGTCCATCTCTATATATCAATGTGCTCTATTATAACAAATAACCACAATTCTCAGTGGAATAAAAGTATAACAAGCAAGATAAATGGATTGTTCACTTTTGTTTACAAGGTATTCAGGTTGGAAGTCTTGCTAAGGAGTGAAATTTGTTTCAAGAAATTACTCAGTAACTCAGACACACAACAATTTGTAACAGAATCCTCAACTAGATGCATGTTGAAAGAGAATTTGGAATTCCAGGTGGTGTGTGTTCTAAGTTTCCAGGGTTGCAAGCAGCATAGTTGATCCCTGTGCACATTCCATTTCCTGTAATCAATCATATGAACTTCCCTGATATCAAGGGCCTGGAAATGTGTGTTCACTGTAATCCCAGTAGGAAGTGGAACAGTGGCAGTGTGTGGGCAGGAGATGTCTCCACAGTAAGCCTGTGTCACATCTGTCTCTGACTCTGTCTCTGTCTCTCTCTATCTCTCTCTCACACACACACACACACACACACACACACACACACATAAACTGTCTTCTTTTGAGAAACACCATCCAGAAGTTTAAGAATCCATGTGATATTGTGAATATGTCAAGGGGTTGGCCAATGTTGTGTCCAGTGGTCAATGAGGGGATTGTCCTTCCATTTTCTGATTCATCTTCATTTGCATATTGGAGATGAACATGTTTCTATGAGGAATTAAAAGGCACTGATTGTGGCAAATATAGTGAAAGGTTTGTGTAAAAATGGCAGGGAACTATGCATCATCTGATGAGAATGAGGAAGGCTGAAGGTTAGGGCAGGTCAGAGTTACTGAGGCATCAGGTGTAGGTGTCCAGCAAGCAGGTGAAGATGGAGTCAGGAGAGCAGCTAGAGACATGGAGCCCATTATAAAGCAGATCCCAATATGATGACAACAAGATTGTCAGATTAACTTTGCTGGCTCTGGGGAAAGGGAAAGATCACCAAGAGGGAGCTAAGGGGGTGCTCCCAGGTGCAGTACAAGGGGTTAATGATCTATGGAGCAAGAGGCAGGCAACCAGAGATAGACACACAATGCTGTTGTGCTTCCAGGAGCCAAAGTAGAAAGTGCCATGATAGAGCAGCCATGCCCAGGCACTGGGGTGAGGCATGGTTGGGAGGGGAGCACAGAGGGACAGACTCAGGACAGAGAAATGGACACAGGCTTGGACTTTCCAGAGGTCTTTCCAAAGGAGCATGTTCAGAAGTGAAGTCCCACAGTCTCATGGCTGGTCATCCATCACTCTATCACAGCTAAATTAAGATGTTTTTCCCAAACAGTCAGGATCCCAGAATGAGAAAAGAGACTTGGGCTGCCTTAGGGGAGGAAGGCCTGGGTCCTGCCAGTAATCTCTCCTCACCTCTCCCTTCCCCTTCCTGTCCTCCCACTCCTGTAGCCTGGAGATTCCTGTCCTCATCCTGCAGTGGGAGCTGGGCTCAGTACACAGAACACTCAGGAGTCTCCCTGGAACATTTTATTAAATTAAACATGACTCCAGTATTTATAAACTGGTTATGTATGTACTTCTCATGAAAAAGAGTGAAAAAACTAAATTTTCTTCTATTAAAAGCAGTACATAATGTGTTGGCCCTGTGAATGCACCCCTCACTCAATCACATGAGGTCATCCCAATGTTGTGAGAAAGGCAGGAGATCTCAGGACTTCTCTGAGCCAAGACCCAAGCTTGAAAACAACACTAATGCTGACCAGGTCCTGGGAGATGCAGGACTCATTTGATAGGTAATTTTGGCTCAAGGACATGCTGATGGCGTTGTTAAACCTGGGAAAAAGAAAATGGATTAGGACAAAAAGAGTAAACCAGACCACTGCTGATTCTGACATGCACACATTTGAGTGAGGGGGAGAATCAGATGTAAAATCCACTATTCTTTATAAGTTACTCTCCCTGGCATAGCCTTCCTCCATGTTCTAACCTGAGTCACAAAGACTGTTCTAACCAGGGAACCCCACTGAGGGCTCTTCCTTAGTCTGATTGGAAAAGACTCACCAGACTGCCCTGAGATGACTCAGTTCTGATCCTGGTGACCCCTGGCAGAGACCATTGTGTCTCCATAAGGGACAGTCTGCTTGTGATAATTTTCCTCCTACTACAATGAAACTTCCTTATTCAAATACTTCAATGAAAGGCACACAATTGTAAACATAGAGAGTTTCCTAAGGGGAAATATGTACATATAGAGGAAGCCCCAGACCTAACAGGAAACCAGCCCTTACATCTCTCTGCATCTGGCCTTGTGGCTGAGACCCATGTTAACTGGATCCTCCCCACCCTTGCAGCCCAGCACATTCCAGCTGCCCTGCAAGGTGGGACTGAATCTGGACTTTCACTGCCTCCCCTCACTGTGTCTCACTCAGCAATACACTGCTGTATCCTCAGGTCTCAGACTGTCCATCTGCAGGCACAGCATGTTCCTGTCAAAGCCCTTGAGATGGGGAATTGGCCCTTCCCTGTAGCCTAGGGCTCTCAAGTCATGTTGTAGCTCCTGGAGGTGATTCCAGGATGTGCCAAGGAGGGTGTCATGACCCTTTGTCTGTATGAAATCTCACCCAGTCTCCATCAACTGGGCACCTGAAAGCAAAGGCATCCTGGTCAGGAAACCAGCCACATGAAAGCCACTTTTCTCTCACATCAACTCACTTTCTCAGTGACTCTGCTTCCCCTTAATATAACCTTATAAAATGGTGATAAGGAAAATGCAGCTTGGCCAGAACTCCATGCTGATTCCTCTGTTTTCATTCCTGATGACCAAATGGGAACACATGGGAACCCCAGAGCTGGGGCTCTTCTCCCAGACCTGCAGGGATTGGGCTGGGCTGGTTTACATAAGCAAAACCAGAGGCTCTATTTGCATGTTCTCTTCCTATGTAAGAGAAAGCTCTGGGGTTGGAGACTTGGGAGAGGGAATTGCCCAGAGCAGATATGTGTGTCCTGGGGCAGTTGGGAGGCAATGATAGCATT
This sequence comes from Cabassous unicinctus, assembly GCA_029593785.1. Taxonomy (NCBI): domain Eukaryota; kingdom Metazoa; phylum Chordata; class Mammalia; order Cingulata; family Chlamyphoridae; genus Cabassous; species Cabassous unicinctus. The sequence goes on along the minus strand of JAQZBX010055889.1, from coordinate 1,825 downwards.
TGGGACAATATGATTTGGGATGATATGCTTTCTTATTATTTGATATTGCTGGGCTAAACACATAAGGCCCATGGTCTTTTTTCATTTATACATATGTACAGAGACTATGTAAAGGAGATATCAGTGTTACCTCCATTTTGCAGATGTAACATTTCAAACAGGAGCATGTAAGTGTTGGACAATATTCCCAAAACCATATATCTGATGAGAGTGAGACCCAGGATGCTGCTCCCCTGAACCACCTACAAAAAAGAGTGAGGCATGCCTTGGGGGGTTTGTAGAACCACTCTTTGTGTAATGGGAACATTGTGTGATATTGCTTCATTCTTGTGTTTACCACTCTGTTTAGAAATTAGAGAGAACTAGAGTTCATGTAGATGTATTTAAAGGAGTTTCTGTCTTACACCCATCAGAATGGCAGCTATTAAAAAAACAGAAGAATGGGAAGCTGGTGTGGCTCAATGGATAGAGCTCCCACTTACCATGCGGGAGGCCCCAGGTTCGCTTCCCGGGGCCTCCTTGTGAGAGCAGGCCGGCCCACGCGGCGCAGTGGGCTGATGCAGCAGGACCTCACAGCAAGGGGGAGATAAGCAGACATGGAAGAAAAACACAGCGAATGGACACAGTAAAACACAAGCAGCAAGGAGGGGATAAATAAATAAATAAATAAATCTTTAAAAAAAAAACAAAAACAGCAGAATATAAGTGTTGGAGAGGATGTGGAGGAATAGGAACCCTCATCCACTGCTGGTGGGATTGTGGAATGGTCCAGCCACTGTGGAGGACAGTTTGGTGATTCCTCAGAAAACTAACAATAGATCTTCCATATAATCCAGCAATTCCACTACTGGGTATATACCCAGAAGAATTGAAAGCAAAGACACTAATAGATATATGCACACCAATGTTCTTAGGGGCATTCTTCACAATTGCCAAAAGTTGGAATCAGCCCAGGTGCCCATCAACAGATGAATCGATAAGCAAAATGTGGTACATACTTACAATGGAGTATTACTCAGCTGTTAGAAGGAATAACGTGCTAACACATGGAATAACATGGATGAATCTTGAAGATCTTATGTTGAGTGAAGCAAGCCAGGCATTGAAGGATGAACAGTTTATGACCTCATTGATATGAATTGAGGAAAGTTAACAGTTTCTGAGAACCACTGACTGAAAGATAGGCTAACAAGGGAGAGAGAGAGAAGGGTAGGTTGTGAGCCATCACCTATATGGACATTATCTATGGTAAATTCAAAGAGAATAGTTACATATTGAAGGATAGGACAGGTGGGTAGAGATTTTACTGGGTTTGGTGGTACAGGGTTAACAGGTGGGTAGATTAGGAAGGGCAGGTTAGAATACCCAGGGCATGTAACTATGAATCTTGTCATCCCATGAGGCAAGACAGGGGAGAGTCATATGCCCAAGGGGATGGGGAGGAAGGAACAGAAAAGATCAAATGGGGTATTTAGTGGTCATGGGAAATATTCATCATTACCTTACAGTAATGGGCACAGGACATGGTAAATATCATCAAAAATTATTAAACTGTACAGTCTAAATTGTAACCTATACTGTAAACCATTGACAATTTTTAATTGCTATATTTTACTATCTGTGTAACAGTTATAACAATGCTAACATCAATTAAAAAAAAGGTTTTAATATGGAGTGGGGAAGCGGGAGAGAGGTTGGGTATGTGGGAGTCTCTAGTATTCTGTGTGTGACTTTGCTGTGACCTAAAACTTCTTTGAAAATTAAATCAAAATTTGGGAGACATTGGGGAATGAGAGGGGGAAGGTGTCATGGTACACTGGACATC
>JAQZBX010055888.1:0-18312 GCA_029593785.1 Cabassous unicinctus | reverse complement strand
ACTAATTGGAGCCATAAATGCCTCTACAATTATAATAGGGGACGTTAATACACCATTATCACCATTAGACAGAACATCTTGAAAAAGAATCGATAAAGAAACCAACACTGTGAATAACACATTAGAAGATCTGGACCTAATAGATATATACAGAAGGCTACACCCAAATACACCTGGATATACATTCTTCTCGATTGCACATGGATCATACTACAAGATAGAACACTAGCTAGGCCACAGAACAACTCTCGTTGATTTCAGAAAGATTGAGATTATACAAAGTAATTTCTCTGACCACAATGGAATGAAATTGGAAATCTCTAAGGGCCAGAGAAACAGACTGGGCACAAAGATATGGAAGTTAAATAACACACTATTAGACAAGCAGTGGGTCAAGGAGGAAATCTCAAAAGAAATCAGTAAAGATCTTAAAAGAATGAAAATGACAACACAGCAAATCATAACCTATGGGATGCAGCCAAAGCTGTACTCAGAGGGAAATTCATAGCCATAAATGCATATATCAAAAAAGAAGATATAGCTAAAATTAAATATCTAACTGCACACTTAGTGGAATTAGAAAACAACAAAAAACTAACTCCAAAGGAATTAGAAAGAAGGAAATAAAAAAGATTAGAGCAGAACTAAATGAAAGAAAATAAGAAAACGCTAGAAAAAATAAACAAAACCAAAAGCTGGTTCTTCGAGACGACCAATAAAATTGACAAACACTTAGCCAGAATAACAAAGAAAAAGAGACAGCAAATGCAAATACACGAAATAATAAATTAGGAATGGGATATCACCACTGACCCCACAGAAATAAAGAGTATCATAAGAGGATACTTTGAAAAATTATATGCCAACAAGAAGGATAATTTAGAAGAAATGGACAAATACCTAGAACCAAGCAGCCTACATTGAAGAAAGAAGAAATTGATGAACTCAACTGTCCAATTACAAGTAAAGAGATATTCTCTGTTCTCAAAAACCTCCGAACTAAGAAGAGCCCAGACCCAGATGGTTTCACAGGTGAATTCTACCAAACATTCCAGAAAGACCTAACACCAATCCTGTTTTTGCTCTTCCAAAAAATCGAAGTAGAAGGAATATTGACTAACTCATTCTATGATGCCAACATTATCCTAATACCAAAGACTAACAAAGATGCCACAAGAAAGGAAAATTACAGACCAATCTCTTTAATGAACCTAGATGCTAAAATCCTCAACAAAATACTTGCTAATCACATTCAACAATATATCAAACGAATTATACATCATGACCAAGTGGATTTCATCCCGAGTATGCAAGGATGGTTCAACATAAGAAAAACAATCAATGTAATACACTACATAAACAGTTTGAAAGAAAAAAATCACATGATCATCTCTAAAGATGCAGAAAAAGCATTAGACAAAATATAGCACTCTTTCCTGATTAAAACACTGCAAAGGATAGGAATAGAAGGACACCTTCTGAACATGACAAAGAATATATTTGAAAAACCGATGGCTAACATCATATTCAATGGTGAAATCCTAAAAGCTTTCCCTCTATGATCGGGAACAAGACACGGATGCCCAATATCACTGCTCCTATTTAACATTGTCTTAGAAGTACTTGCTTGAGAACTGACACAAGAAAAACATATAAAAGGCATCCAAATAGGAAAGAAGAAGTAAAAATTTCACTATTTTCAGATGACATGATCCTATACATAGAAAACCCTGAGCAATCTACAACAAAGCTTCTAGAACTTATAAAGGAGTTCAGTAAATTTGCAGGCTATAAACTCAATGCTAAAAAATAAGTAGCATTTCTGTATACCAACAATGAGCAATCTGAGGAGGAAGTCAGGAAAAAATTACCATTTACAATAGTATCAAATAGTATCTAAAAGTACCAAATACCTAGGAATAAATTTAGCTAAAGATGTAAAGGATTTTTATACAGAAAACTACACAGCAACTGTTAAAAGAATCAAAGAAGACTTAAATAAATGGAAGAATATTCCCTGTTCATGGATAGGAAGACTAAACATCATCAAGATGTCTATCCTACCCAAACTAATCTACAGATTCAATGCAATCCCCAAAAAAATCAATACTGTATTTTTCAGGAAACTGGAAAAACTAACTGCAAAATTTATTTGGAAGCGTAAGAGGCCCCAAATTGCCAAAGACATATTGAAAAAGAAAAATGAAGTTGGAGGTATCACATTACCCAATTTTAAAACATACTACGAAGCTACATTGGTCAAAACTGTATCGTATTGGCACAAGGACAGACATACTGACCAACGGAACCAATCTGAGAGTTCTGATATAGATCTTCACATATACATTCATCTGATATTCAACAAGGCCACCAAGCCCAGTCAGTTGCAAGAGAATGGCCTATTCAGCAAATGGTGCTTTGAGAACTGGATATCCATATCCAAAAGAAAGAGAGAGGAACATCATCTCACACCTTATACACAAATCAAATCAAGATGGATCAAAAATCTAAACATAAGAGCCAAGATCATAAAGGCCTTGGATAATAATGTAGGGAAGTATCCACAGGACCTTGTAATAGAAAATGGTTCCATGAACTTCACACCCAAAACATAAGCAGCAAAAGAAAAAATAGATAAATGCGATCTCCTCAAAATTAAAAACTTCTGCACCTCAAAGAACATTATCAAGAAATTAAAAAGGCAGCCTACCCAATGGGAGAAAATATTTGGCAACGATATATCTGATAGGAGCCTAATATCCTGCATATATAAAGAAAACCTACAACTTGAAAATAAAAAGAGAGGCAACCCATTTAAAAAAATGGACAAGAGACCTGAAAAGACACTTCTCTGAGGAAGAAATACAAATGGCTAAAAAGCACATGAAAAGATGCTCAACATCGCTAGCTATTAGGGAAATGCAAATCAAAACTAAAATGAGATATCATCTTATACCCATTAGAATGGCGGCTATTAAAAAAACAGCAGAGTATAAGTTTTGGAGAGGATATGGATGAATGGGAACTCTCATCCATTGCTGGTGGGATTGTAAAATGGTCAAGCCATTAAGGAGGACAGTTTTCCTGTTCCTCAAAAACTTGCAGAACTTGCATATGATCCAGTGATTCCACTGCTGGGTATACCCTGAAGAATTGAAAACAAAGACACAAACAGATATATGCACACCAATGTTCATAGTGGCATTGATCACTATTGCCAAAAGTAGGGATCAACCGCAGTTCCCATGAACAGAAAAATGGATAAACCAAATGTGGTTTATACATATAATGGAAAATTACTCAGCTGTAAGGAGGAATAAAGTGCTAACACATGGGATAACATGGATGAATCTTGAAGACCTTATGTTGAGTAAAGCAAGCCAGGCATTGAAGGATGAACAGTACATGATCTCACTGATATGAATTAAGGAAATTGAGCAGTCTCAGAGAGCTATTGTCTCTAAGATAGGTTTACAAGAAATAGAAAGAGAATAGAAGGTTGTGTGCCATCACCCATATAGATGAAATTTACGGTAAAGTTATAGAGTATAGTTGTGTATTGAAGAGATAGGACAGTATGATAGTGATTTTACTGGGTTGGGTGGTGCAGGGTTGACAGGTGGGTAGACTGGGAAGGGTGGGTCAGAAGGTCCAGGATACTGGGGAGGTGGGGGGGTGGGAGAGGGATCAGGTGAACACTGGATTTGTGGGTATGAGGTTGAAAGTACAGAGGTGGGAATGCGCTTATGGCAAAATGACAAGGAAGGGTGACTGGTTTAGGATATTGGTTGGGGGGGCATTCGGGACAGAGTACACCTAGAGCAGGCTTCTAGTGAGTATGTGAGTGTCCATTCTGTGATAATGTGTTGTATCAGTGGGTGGAGACCCACATAATGAGTGGGAAGGAGTTGGACTACCATATTTTGGGGGATCGATTTGTTCAGAAATAGACAGGCAAGAGTCTCTCAAGAGCGAAGGCAGTTCCTAGTAGGGGAGGACAAACCAGTGTGTCAAGACCTCTTGTTGCATGTAACCATGAATCTTGTCATCAAACGAGTCAGGCCAGGGGGTCATTGTGGTCCCTTAGGGGGTGGGGTGGGTGGACTAGAATAAGATCATATGGAGTATTTAGTGGTCAGTAGAAATGTTCTTCATTACCATACAGAGATGGACACAGGACATGGTAAATATCATCAAGATTTATAAAAGTGTACAGTCTAAAATGTAAACCATAGTGTAAACCATTGACAGTGTTTAGTAGCAATGTTTCACTATTTGTATATCAATTATAGCAATTCTACCATCCACATGTAAAAAGGTATTAATGTGGGGAGGAGGAAAGGGGAAGGATATTGGATATATGAGAGTCTCCTGTATTCTGTGTGTGTCTTTGCTGTGACCTAAAACTTCTTTGGAAACGAAATGAAAAATAGTGAGACACTGAGGAATGAGAGGGTGAAGGTGCCATGGTAAAGCCTGGACACCAGATATTGCAGTGATTAAAGACAAAACGTCAAAAATATCTTCTTTTATATTTTTTCATTTTTTTAATATCCCAATCTTTAATTTAATTTTTATTTATTTTTAATTTTTATGTATTTTTGTCTCTTACATTTAAACTTTTCATTATTATTTCATTTTCCTATTTTTTGTATTTGGCTATTGTAATGGTTTCATGTTTGAAGAAGCTTTGAATCACAGAAGGGTTACAACTGGGGTGGGGTGGATCACTTATGTGGGGTGTTAGGGATGGGGGATGCATGGGAGGAAGTTTACCTAGGCATAAATATAAGGTATATAAAAATGTTCAAATCTTCATGGGGCATTGTCACAGTGGGTGGAGAATCACTCAATAAATGAGAGAATACTGAAATCCCATCCGGAATAGCTCTGCCACATTCTGTAAGGGAGCAGTAACAGTCCCCCAAGTGCAAGGCAGTGACTGGCAAGGGAGGATGATCCACTGATGGGCCCTTGATATTGATGACTAGTCTTATGAGTCTTTGCTCTTTAAATTGAAACTTAGCCTATTGTTATGGGGTGCCTAAGGGTTGCCTCCTGAGAGTCTCCTTGTTGCTCAAATATGGCCTCTCTCAATTGGAGGTGGAGTGGACATCACCATCACAGATGCCTCAAGATGGGGTGAAGATCTATGGTCTAGAGTGGACTTACTGGTATTCTACTATAGACATATTGTGATTCTAGCAATGGAAGAAAATACAATATTGATGTGGAGCCAGTGGCCACTGGAGGCTCTGGGGGCAGGGACAGGGAAAAGCAGTTGTAATACAGGGGCTTTTTTGGGACTTGGGAATTGTACCGAGTGACATTGCAACCACAGATATTGGCCATTTTATATCATCATATAATGCAGAACTGTGTGGGACAGATTGTGGTCTACAATGTGAACTATGGTCCATGCTTAATGGCAAAGGATGTGTTTATCAATTGCAATTAATGTGCCACACTAATGTTTACGTGGGAGGTTGCAGGAGTGTGGGAGGTGGGGTATATGGGAATCCCTATATTTTGTGTATAACATTTATGTAATCTAATTATCTTTTAAAAAATAAAATAAAATAAGGTAAATGGAAAGCACTATGGAAATCTTCAAGTTAATTCTGAAACAAATCTGATTAACTACAAATGGTAATATCATATTTGATATCTTTGTTGTGGTTCCAAATGAAAGAAAATAATCATGAAAATCTTAGCAATTTGGACATGGAATTTCCCCTCCTCAGACATTTTATGTCTGTACTATCCAAAGAATATCAATTAAAAAAGAAGGATTTGAATGTCAAAGTCTAGCTTTGTTCAAAGTTCATAATAATGACTATTGAATTACCACACAAGCCCAGAAACTCCAGTTATAAAAGCAGATTGTTAATGCATTTGACTAAATCACCTAGATTGGTTATTGGAGACTAAAAGTTATATGGGAGATGAAGGCCATGATAGGTCACTGGATATATGAGGGGCAAACCCTGTTTTAGTTTCCTAGGCTGCTCAAAGAAATACCATGAAATGCAGGCAGGATGAACAATGAGAGTTTATTAGCTCTCGGTTTGAGGCTGGGAAAAAGTCCTTATCAAGACATTATCAAGAAGATGCTTTCTTTCCAAAGACCCGTGTTCTAGGGCTGGTTGCCAGCCATCTTTGATTCCCCTCTCACATGGCAAGGCACATGGCATCATCTTCTGGTCTCTCCTTTCACTTATAGATTCAGTTTCTTATCTCCGGTGGGTTTCGATCCTTTTCTCTGACTTTCACTCCACTAATTAAGGACTCTAGTTATAAGATTGTGACCCATCCTGATTAAGGTAGATTACAAATTCTTAACTGAAATAACCTCATCAAAAGGTCCTACTTAAAATGGGTTCACAGCTAAAGGAATGAATTAAAGAACATATTTTTCTGGGGTACATTCAGGTTCAAACCACCACAGTCCCATAAGCAGAAGGGGGTTGGTTGCTTACTTACCTTCAAAGAGAAATATGACTGTGCTGCCCATATGCTCCTAACACAACCCAATAAGAAGAATTTATGAGGTTTTTTTTTCCTCCTTTGAGAGCCTGCCTTAGGAGAAGGCTTACAATTTATTAATTTTGCCTAAAGCATTTGAAATCTTCAAAATAAACCAATGTGATAGCTACTAATTACAAATGACACCTTTATATTCCCAAAAGAGGAAAGTTATTTTTGATAACTTTCTACAGGTTCTCATAGTTGTCTCCTCTGCTGCCAATCAGAGATTTGGAATAAAAATATTGCACCTGTAGGGTAGGTATTTTAATCCTTTAACTACAGTGGCTTATTCATGGCTTTATAGCTGAGGACACAGTAGAGATGGGTTTAAACACTGTCAATTGTATTGTTTTAAAAATTCAAAAGGAAAAAGTAATAAATCTATGTGTAGCCATTTGTCCCTTACATTATATTGAAATATAATATACATGTAAACAAATGCACATATCATAAAAATTTTTTACAAATTTGACACTTCTCTATAACCAGAATCCAGATTAAACAACAAGAACAAAAACAACAACAACAGCAATAACAACAGCAAAAGTCATTATCAGGACCCCAGAGGAATTCCATATTTTTCCTTTGACTATGATGCCCAATTCCTCCAAAATGTATTTCCAATATTCTGACTTCTGTCAGCATGTGTTGGGTTCTTATTTTCTCCTCTTTCAGTCATTCTATCATTTGGGAAATAGCTTGATTTTTAAGTTACTATAATTTTGTAAAAGTGATGCTATCTCATAGCATAGTTCCTGCAACTTTGATCTCTTTTTACTCTATCCTGTGAAGTAGAGATCCAATTTCATTTTTTTCCATGTGGATATCCACTTTTCACAGCATCATTTGCTGAAGAGACTATTTTTCCCCCATTGAGTGGATTGGCCTTATTGCTGAAAAAAACTTGGCAATAGATGTGTGGGTTTATTTCTGTACTCTCAATTCACTTCCATTGAACTATGTGTCTATCTTTATGCCTGAACCACACTGCTTTGATTACTGTAACTTTGTGGTAAATTTTCAATCAAGAAGTGTGAGTCCACCAACTTTTATTTTCTCTTTCAAGATTGTCTTGGATATCCATGGCAATTGGCATTTCCATATTCTTTTGAGGACTGGCTTTTCCATTTATACCAAAAGAATGCTGGAATTTTGGTAGGGATTGCATTGAATAATTTGATCACTTTGGATAGTATTGACATCCATCTTAGTTCTTCAGTTTCTATGACAAATACCACATAATGCTTTGGCTTAAATAATGGTAGTTTATTGCCCCACAGTTTCAGAGGCTAGAAGGTTTTCTTCCTCCCAAAGTCAGTAGCATTCTGGTGCTTGCTCACCAGCAATCCTTAGGGTTCCTTGGCTTTCCCATTATATGACATTGTCCTCTCCTTTCTTCTTTGAGCTCTCACTGACTTGCTGCTTTTGCATTTTCCTTGTAGTTTTCTCTTTAAAAAGCTTCTAATAATCTGGTTTATGACCTACCCTCATTCAGTTAAGCCAAACCTTAACTAAAAGTGAAATCTTCAAGAGGTCTTCTTTAAAATGGCTCACACACACAGGGATGTAGATTAAGATTAAGAACATATCTAAATCTAAACTGGGGTACATAATTCAACCTACCACAACATCTTACCAATATTAAATCTTCTAATACATGAACATGGGATGTCTTTCCATTTATTTAGATTTTCTTTAATTTTTTTCAGTAACATTTTGTAGTTGTCAGCGCACACGTCCTTCATGTCCTTGGTTAAATTTATTCTGAGGTAGTTTATTCATTTAGATACTAATGTAAATGTACTTGTGTTCTAGAATTTTTCCAAGTGTTCATTGCTTACATATAGAAACACTCCTGATTTTTTAAAATTTATTGTTATATCAAAGTTACATTTAGTTAACCCAAGATAATAACTACAGTAACAATAAGTCTGCTTTAGTCAATGGTTATACTACCCCTTATTTTTGTTCCTTCTTCATTCTTGAAGGATTTGGGACAATGTCCACTCTTCTTCAGGCTGAGAAGGGACATTCATCAATAGATGAATGGATAAATGAAATTTGTTATATACATATTATGGTAGCACTTCTGAGTTTTATTGTAGATCTTGTACCCACAACTTCACTGAATTCATTTAATAGCTCTAGAAACTTTGCTCTGGATATTTTTTTTCTTTTGATTCTTTATATAGAGTAGTATGTCATGTGCAAATAGAGATAATTCTACCTTTTCCTTTTTAGTTTGGATGTCGTTTAGTTCTCTTTCTTGCTTAATTACTCTGGCTAAAACTTCCAGTATAATATTAAATAGCAGTGTTGAAATTGGTCACCTTTATCTTGTTCCTGACTTCAGGGAGAATGATTTCAAGCCTTCATCATTGATTATGATTAGTTGTGGGTGTTCATATAAACTCTTTATCATGCTGAAGAAATTCCCTCCTGTTAGATTTTGCGTGATTTGTTGTCATTAAAGGGTGCTGTGTTTTGTCAAATATCTCTCCTGTGTCAACTGAGATACACATGTGTTGTTGTTGTTCTCCTAATATGGTATATTACATTGATTGATTTTCTTACATAGAATCACCCTGGAATTTCTGAGATAATCCTCACTTCATTATATAGAATCTGATGGATTTGGTTTGCAAGTATTTGTTGAAGATTTTAGCATTTGTATTTACACTGGATATTGTGATGTCCTTACATGGCTTTAGCATCAGTGTAATTCTAGACTCATAAAATGAGTTAGGAAGTGTTTTCCCCTTCACTTTTGTTGTTTTTGAAGAGTTTGATCGGATTGGCGTTAATTCTCCTTTTAATGTTCAGTAGGATTTACTAATGAAGCCACATAGTTCTTGTTACTCCTTTATTGGGGGTTTTTGATTACTGATTTTATCTTTTCTTGGTCTGTTGAAAGCTTCTCTTTCTTCTTAAGTATAGGTAGTTTGTGCATATCTAGGAATTTGTCCATTACAATTTTCATATTGATTGCCTAATTTGTTGGCATAAAACAAACATGTGCAGTATTATCTTGTAAACATTTTTTAAATTATTTCTGTAAAGTCAGTAGCAATCTCCCCATTTTTACTGTCATGTTATTGTCTTTCTCTGCTCCAGAATTTGTGTTTGGTTACTTCTTATAATTTCTACATCTTTATTGAAATTTTAATTTTAATCATATGTTATTTTCTTGATTCCCATTTATTCTTTGACCATATTTTCCTTAGCTCCTTGAGCATATTTAAGACATTTATTTTAAACATCTAGTAAATAAATATAAGAGATTTATCAGGGATGATTTCTGTCACTAATTATTCCTTTGACATGGCAATCTTCTCTTGTTTCTTTCAAAGTTTTGTAAGTTTCTTTTGAAATCTGGACATTTGAATCTTTTAATGTGTTAGCTCTGGAATTCAGATTGTCTCCCTTCTAAAAGTTTGCTTTATGATTTTAATTGTTGGACGGGGTATTAGTGCATTTGTTTAGTGTTGTTTCCAACCTAATTTTGCAAAGACTATAATCCTTAATGTATGCAATCACTTAAGTCTCTGGTTCATTAGCTTTCTTTCAGCTACTGTTACAACAGAGATTCCTTAAATGTCAGGAAATAAAAGAAGAACAGAAAACACCTCCCTCAGAGTTTACCTTTAGAGCTTAGAGACCCTTCCCCTTGGGACTAATTTCATTGGGGAAACTTTTAACATTTCATTATTTCATTAGATGCTTCGTGTAAGAATTTATATATATCATCTATTAGATTGAAAAAAATTTTTCTATTCTATTCTACTAGCAACTTTATTATAAATTGATATTGAATTTTATCATATGCTCATTTTCATTATTCTCTTAAATTATAGTCATTTTAATTACATAGATTGATTATCATATATGAAATCATCCTTGAATTCTTGCATATATGTTTTTGCATATATGCAGTACTCCTTTATCTGTGAACAAATTTTTAAAAATATGTGTAACTTTTACAAACTTCCCAAATCTTATGAGTAAAGCTCAATATGTCTTACAGTAGCATACAGCAGTGTAAGTAGTTTTGGGGATATATGGTTTCTTGCACTTAATCCTATGCCTTTGAGATCCATCCTTCTCCTTCTCCTTCTTTCTCCTCATTCTTCAATTATGATATAAAATCCATTTCATGATTTGTTTCCCAGGGCTACTATAAGAAAGTACCATAGACAGTTTGCTTAAATAAATAAATTCTTAATCTCACAGCTCTGAAGGCTAGAAGTCTAAATCAAAGTATTGGCAGGACCATTCTTCCTCTGAAATGTTTACAGTTCTGGCAGTGGCTGGCAATCCATGATGTTCCTTACACTGTGAAATAATTCCATCTCTGCCTTCATCATATAGCCTTATCTGTTCCTCTTTTACTGTGTCCAAATTTGCTCTATTTATACGAACACCAGTCAAAATCTGATTGAAATCTCACTTTGGTTATGATTTATTCTGATGTAAAATTCCTCCCAAACTGAAGAACAGTGAAACCTAGAAACAAGTAATCTGCTTCAAAAATACAATTTTGTGATGGCATATAAAACAGGCATTCACATCCAAGTAAAGAGAAATTGGAAGCAAAAAAAGGGATCACAGCTCTCAACAAAAAACTCCATTAGATTTCAGTGCTTGGGAGTAGTCTGTGTCTTGTTTGTCCTCTTGGCCTGATGGAATGACAGCCAAACCATCTCTGACTACAACAATGACAGCCCCAATCTCTCCAAACCCCTGGGTGGTGGCCATGTCTTTTGTGAACCCAGGGGAAGATATCCCACCTTCTCAGTACATGGAGGTAGGGCTGCTCTCTTGACCCTACGAAATACTTGTAGTCCATATATCTGTGTCCTTGATTCTCTCCTTAGAGTAATTCTTCCTTTATTTCATCTTTTCACTGTACATTTCAATCCAGGCTGCCAGTGTTTCTGTTGATACAAAATTCTCAAGAAACTTGTTGGTTTCTGTACAATCTATGGAATTTCAAACCATTAGACAGGAGGATACTGAACAGATTTTTAAAAAAATAACAAGCATATTGCTGGCTTTTTCTGTATCTTTTATTCATTAGTGCTTTCTAAAGACTTTTCACATATAGTAAACTTTTGTAAATGACTTAATTTACTGTATATATATTCTAACTTTAACTTGAATAGTAAGTTTTTCACAGATATTTCCTGATCCTGTGTAGGGCAGCATTGACCTCTTTGTTCCTTAAGCTATAGATAATGGGATTCAACATAGGTATTACCATGGTGTAAAATACAGAAGCCATTTTATCAGTATCAAATGAGTGACTGGCCTTGGGCTGCACATACAGAAGAATAAAGTCCCATATAACACAACTACCACTGTCAGGTGAGACCCACATGTGGAAAAGGACTTTTGCCTGCCTTCTGTAGAGTTCATCCTGAGGATGGCCTTAAAGATAGCATGTAAGACAAGAGGACTATTAGAAGAGATGAAACCAGATTAAATGCTGAAAAGATCAGTATTATCAACTCAATATCTTGTGTGCTTGAGCACAGCAAACTTAACAATGAAAGACTGTCACAGTAGAAATAGCTAATGACATTATAGCTACAGAAGGATGAAATAAATAATTTTTATGGTGGTTAGCAAGGACAGAAAGTCACTGTAGAGATAGGGGATTGCCACCAGCACCCAACATACTTTCTGGGACATTATGACTGTGTAGAGAAGAGGGTTACAGATGGCCACATAGTGGTCATAGGCCATTGCTGAAAGAATGAAAAGTTCACTAATGATGAACACAATGAAGAAAGCAGGCTATGTAGCACAGAACTTATAGGAGATCGTATTTTGATTCACTATAAAATTCCCCAACATTCTGGGTCCCACAGCTGTTGAGTAACCAAGATCAATGAGAGCTAGGTGTCTGAGGAAAAAGAACATGGGTGTTTGTAGCCTAGAGTCCATTTTGGTGAGGACAATCATGCCCAAGTTGCCCACCATGGAGATCATATAGATTTTGAGGAACAGCCCAAATAATGGAGCCTGCAGCTCAGGGTGGTTTGTAATCCCAGTCAGAATGAATTCATTCAGTACTGTTCAATTTTTTGTGTCCATCCAGGCAATTAGGAAAATTTACTCTGGGAATAAATATTAGAAGTGTCATTGGATTTCAGTAGGGATCACCTGGTAAAATTTCAGTATACAAAGTCATTATGTGTAAGATAAATCCATTTTAAAAAACTTTTGGATTAAATAATTCAAAGTAAGAACCACTTCTATCATAGACAATAGAACCACACTTAGAAGCTATCACAGCATAAGGTATATATAATAGATATTTTATTTGCATGCCAGATTCTGGTCACCATCCCAGGATATATACAATTACTTCATGGTTCTGTCAACCATAGCACATTTGATAGATCTGGCCTACTGTGGAAATCCTGATATTATTTTGATTTTTTTTTATTTTAAGAAATTTATATATGTAGTTAAAACATACAACACTTTAAGAAGAAATTATAATAAAAATAATAAATTTTTTTGCCTTTCCCCTGCATTTCAGTCCAAAGATGCAAAACAAAGCATTATTAACTCATTTATCAGACTTTTATTTACCTCCTCTCATTCTTAACTCCACATTTAATTAATATTCTCATTCTCATATGCATTTGATATTTTAATATTGTATTATCATTCCATTATTCTTTATGAGTTTTGAATAATGCGTATTGGTTTTATTTAAAAGTAGGTAAAACTTTAGCTCATTTGTAGGAAAATCTAAAATACCTACTGTAATGCACTTAAATCACATTATAAATATTTATCAAAACTTTCAATATTTATAAATAACCTTCTTGATTTTGCTGTGTAGAATATCAAATAAACCCTGCAACTATATTTTATTCATTTTGAGAAAGAAACATTAGCAGACATTCCCTATTAGCCTTGACTAAACGATAATATATGAAAAGAAAGGTTTAACTTTTCTTATAATTTTACATAATTTAAGAAAAATACAAAATTATTAAAATGTATTTCTTACTGTACCATCTAAAATTATCCAATAAACCACTACAAATATACTTATCCAGTTACGTAAAATGAACCTCTAAAGCAGGTGTTCTACCTCAAATACCTCAAGAGCTAGCACATGGTATAGTATCATGATATAAAGTATTAAGGTGAAAGTTGAAGCAAAAGTAATAGGAATATGGGAAGGTAGGTATTTCATGCCTCATACAAGGTACTCAAATTTACTTGTTAAAATGTGCATGGACAAGACAATGAATGGAATAGAGGATTTTTGCTATATTTAAAATTTTAATGATATACTTATATCTTTATATCATGTTGAACCAAGTGTACATCTAACATTTTGAATTGACAAATTTTAATTTCAGGCTTATATTTTCTCTATCTTTATTTTCCCTACTTTTCCACTTCAGTTTGCTTTGAAGGCAAGTGCATCCCAAACTTTCAAGGAAGAGATCATCCATATTTTGTACAAACTCCTTTGGATTACACAAAATGAAGATTACTCTGCAAAGCATACTAGGAAGTTTGCATAACCCTGTTTTATGAAAAGGTATAAACATTATTTGTGGCCCACCATTTTATACATACAGATGCAAAAATCCTGAACAACATCAATATATCATTAATATTAACTTGAAAAGGTAACCACTATTCTTTTTCTGTCTCTATAAATTCACCTATTCTAGATATTTCATATGCAAATAGTCTTAACTGAAATTAATAAATTAGTCAGATTAAGATCACACTGCTTACATTTAAAGGGTGGAGAGGAAGAAAGGTAAAAAGGAAGGAAGACTCTTGAATGACAATTCTCATGATTGAGGAATGAACAATGGACTAAAGTAGACTTATAATTACTCTATGATAGACTCATTATTCTAGTAATGGAAGAATTTTTATCATTGCTATAAAGGCATTGGCCACCAGAGATTCTGATAGGAGGGAGAGAGAAAAATAAGTGTAACATGGGGGCATTTTTGGGACATAGGAATTGTCCTGCATGACATTGTAATGATGGATACAGGCCATTATACATTTTGTCATAACCTATAAAATTATATGGGGAAGAGTGTAAATTATAATGTAAACTATAGTCCATGGTTAGTAGCAATGCTTCAATATGTGTTCATAAATTGCAACAAATGTGCCACACTAATGAAAGATGTTGTCAGTGTAGGAAAGTGGGGGAGGGTGAACGGGGAGGCATATGGGAATACCTTATATTTTTGCTGTAACACTTATGTTATCTAAAGTTTCTTTAAAACTAAAAAAATTTTTTAAAAATACATCAGAACTTGGAGTCTTTGAGTGAGTGTATCAGAGAAATATGTATACATATTATTTAAAATCATAAAACAAAAAGGACAAACACTCATATTCCTCTCATCTATCAAAGCTAACAAACTCATGAGCTCTTATGAATGTACCATTCATTATTGTGTAATATATAAGCATTATCTCAAAAAGGAAACAATAAATCCACAATACAGGGACATGAGTGAATGATATAAATTTGTGGTTGAATGTGAAATCATGATTATGCAGCTAGTGCTGTTCTTTGAATATCTTTTTGCTCTGTTCTACCTCACTATAATTTTATCCCATTATGCCAAATTCTCAAATACGTGGACAATATCCTATGGGCTGAACTACACAATTTGCACTGTAGCTGTGCTATTATACAGGGGCTTGTGGAGAGCTTTGGGAAGGTCTCATCATTTTCCCATTTGCAGAAATAGTTTTCACTCTTTACTTGTGATATATAATCTTTGTAACATGGAATACACATAAGGGTGAACAATTCGTTTAATGCAGTTAGGTGTATTATGAGAGGGGAAAGAAAATACACAAGCCTGGAACTGTGGAATATTTAAGGCATGGCAACTTCACCAATACTTAAACAAGAATATACAAACTTGTTTACAAGAATAATTCAACTAAGGACAGACCCTCATTGACCCTTGAAACTGATTTTCAACTCAGTTTGGTCCTCATTAGAAATATATTCAGAGATATTTCCAAGCCTTGAATCTCACTATTCATATGGAAACACATTCAAATTTATCACAAAAATAATTGGGTTCAACCACTCTTTCATCATGCTTTGATGAGTATATTAGCCTAAACCAAGTACTTACTACTTTATTTTGACTTTGTCATCAATTTACTATTGTAAATATCACTGTTGTACAAACATCTTTCTCCCCACTCCCTACTATATTGGGCCACCTCTGATGTTGCCTGCAGCTGTGTCCAAGCTGCAGCTTCCCCAACTGTCCTTGGGACAATTCCAAGAAGATTTCTGCAGGGCATATCAAAACCTTTCAAGCAATTGAGCCGCACATGCTTACAGCAGTAACTTGCTCTCTATTGCACACTTTATTATCTTTTCTCCCTTCCCTATCAAACATTCCCCATTCCCTATTCATGCTTCCAGAAATCACCTACCTAAGCCCTTGTCAAAGGATCTCCTCAAGAGGAAATTTAAACTCTGACAATCCCTGTCTCTTGTATGGTGTTGGTAAAATGAAAGCACAGATATCCATGGTACAAATGAAACTCTGTACATGCAATTAATAGGATACAATGACAATGCTAATAACACATTACTGAATAACTGAAATCTCTCATCAAAAACATTTATATTTAAAACATATACTCTTACTCAACATCAATAACACTGACATGACCATCACTATCTTTGCTAAAACCACATTCTAGATGAAGCTTTCAAAAAGTGCTTACTTCTTTCCTCATTAGAATTTTCATTGTTTTGTTTGCCAGTATCAATACAGAAATAACAAAATAGAAACAGATTTCTTGCTTCCTTCAAAGAGCAAAATAATGGTCTTAAAAATGCCAAGTTATTCCAGAAAACACTGTTATTAGATGAGAATATTAATATGTATGATATAATGTAAAAAGTCTAGCACTGATACTATTATCATTTCCATATTTACATTGAAACCTAAACAAGTCAAGAATTGTCACTGGAGCTTATCTGAAAATCATGAAGATTGGGGTCTTTTACTCACCTCAACAGAGTAATGTGTTATTGCTCCCCCATATGTTTGCTAGCCTCACTGAAATCGGAAGAATTTATGTGTCTCTCTCCCTGACACACAACCTTGGCAGCTTGAATGTAATGTGTTATTATTCCCAAAGCATCAGACCAGGAATCAATACCACTGGGATTTTGTTAATTATCCAGGGTACCTTTAATTTCCGTATTGAGAAACATTCTTTTATATGCAATTTCTCTATTTTCTTGTGCTATTTTGTACAACCCCATCTCAAACACTTTGACTTATTTGGATTATTTGTTTGAAACACACTTTAATCTCCCCCAAATTATTTCAATATTCAGTATTTTCCACAGTGGCTTCTTCCAAGATTTATGTCTGAGGATGAAGGTAGATTTCTTTAGCATGTCCTATAGTGTTTTTAAAAGATTCAAAAATAATACAAATTATGAGTATGTTTGTTAACCTTATTTTATTTCTTTCTTTTAATCTCACCACTGAATTAAGTTCATCTTAACTTCTTTCTGTGTCCCATAATCATCATCAGTCCTCATTCACAATTCTATTTCTGTTCTCCTTCCTATGTAGGCACCTCTTCAAAGAAGGTTGATATAGGTCCTTAAAAAGGCATACATCTTCATAAAGTAAAAATAATGTATGCTTTAATGAGCATGTATATGTTATAACATACTTCATTTTGACATCTAAGGCCTTTATTCAACTAAGTTTTTTGATATCTTTTAATTTTATTACATATACACCAATTACTTGCTGCCTTCTCATCTCCACTAATATTATGGTAATATTATTATATGGCTATAACCTGTAGCTACTGTCACTTAATAAATGCATTTTTTAGTAGCAAACATTCAGTTATTTCCTAATTACTGAATTCGACATATATCACTGCAATTAACAACTTTGTGTGTCTCTCTCTGCTAATCCATGATTGAACAACTTTGTGAAATGCATCAAAGAGTGTATCTCTGCTTCAGGACAAATACACAAATTTAAATTTCAAGATTACTTTTTCAATGTACTTTCCACCATCAATGTACAAGGATTTCAGACTTCTGACAACCTACTTATGAAAATGTGCTGCTTATACATATGGTAAGGACTTAGAAAAATAATTTGATCAGATTTAATTTCATAAAACTAAATTGTAGTGAAGCAGATGTGGCTCAAGCAGTTGAGCACCTGCCTACCACATAAAGGTCTCAGATGCAGTTCCTGGTGCCTCCTAAAGAAGACAAGCAAGACAGTGAGCTGAAGCAATGGGCTAACTCATTGCCATGGTTCAATGTGGAGACACAAAGAAGAAACACAATGAGAGACAAAACAAGCAGGTAGCAGAGGTAGCTCAAGTGATTGGGCTCCTCCCTCCCACATGGGGGGTCTCAGGTTCTGTTTCCAGTGCCTACTAAAAAGAAAATGAGCAGACACAAAGAGTACACAACAAACAGACACAGAGAGCAGACAGTAAGTGCAAACGATGAGGGTGGGGGAATAAATGAATAAAATAAATCTTTTAAAAAATCCTAAATTGTACTTATTTGCCTTAATATATTATTATATTTTTAATTTTCAAATTCTGGCTAAATTTGAAATGCAATTAAGCACAATGCATAGTAACACATATATTCAGAAAATTTTTTTACAGAGACAGATAAACACAAAATTTTCATATATCTTTAATATTTTCATAGCTTTAGCAAAGATAAGATGTACAATTTAGGAT
>JAQZBX010055887.1:0-18303 GCA_029593785.1 Cabassous unicinctus | reverse complement strand
CCCCACCTCCCCCATGGGAAGTCGGGGGTTCAGTTCCCAGTGCCTCTTAAAGAAAAAAACAACCAAAACAAAAACAAAACACAGACAACAAGCGCAAACAACAAGCAAAAACAACGAGCAAACAGATAGGAATTAAAGGCCTGAAAGTGCCTTCTTTCTGTGTATTTCTTTGCTTGTGCTAATTTTCATGTCCTCACCCCAGCCCCTAGCTCTAACCCACATCTTAGAGAGGTTGGCACAGAGTAAACTTTCATTAAATGTCTGGGGATGTGTTAAGAGCTGGAATTGATGTTCTATATAGGAGTACAAAAAGCTTTCTTATGCCCAATGACGGTTTTTATTTTGGAAACCACTGAACTGATGTTGCATTTATGTACTTGACTTACATATCTTTAATGAAAATCCTTCTCTGTCTTGGATGATATCTTTAATTTGCCCAAAATTTGAGCACAACTACAAGATTGTATCTCAATTGTCAGGAATAAAAATGGAGCAGGAGAGGAGAATGGGCATCGCCAGGAAACAAATTAATTCAGCCAAATCTTCCCTAGTGCTTAATGAACTGACAGATATCAATACCAAACCACCCTTCTACCCACAGAGTCTGTTTAAGTGCTACTTTTCAGGAGATGTTCTACTGCTTACACATATACATTAAAGAACCAGTTTAGATGTTCACAATTTGACCTGCTGAGAATAATGTGTAGGCATGAAATAAATACCATAGTTGGCAATTCTATCAAAAGGAGTTATCAATTCTATGTAATGTGTTCCTTAAAAACCTTTCCTATCTGACATAAAGGAAGATGACAGGGAGCTCTAGGTTTTCTCCAGCTTTTTGTTGTTATTTTCTTCCTGAAATAGTTTATAATTTTGAGTGGTTTGAGAATGACAGAAAGTCATGGGCCACCACTTCTATTGATTTGTTGTGCTTTTGCTATTATGAAACTCTTATGTCTGTCTGGAAAGACTTGAAAATATGAAGTATCAAATCGGGTTTCAGTGTGCCACAGGATTGGGTTGAGTGAAGCAAAAGAGCTATAGAATTTGATCTTTAAAGGTTTACTTTTAGAAGACAATGCGTGAAACAACATAAGTTAGGGAAAAGATCAAAGAAAAGCATCAAAGGAAAAGAAAACAGTATAGAGTACGCTGTTTAAAAGAAGAAGGAGGAGGGGAAGCGGGTGTGGCTCAATGGATAGAGCTCCCGTTTACCATATGGGAGGACCCGGGTTCGCCTCCAGGGGCCTCCTTGTGAGAGCAGGCCGGCCCGCACGGCGCGGTGGGCTGATGCAGCAGGACCTCACAGCAAGGGGGAGATAAGCAGACACGGAAGAAACACACAGCGAATGGACACAGTAAAACACAAGCAGCAACGGGGGGATAAATAAATAAATAAATAAATCTTTTAAAATAAAAAAAAAAAAGAAGGAGGAGCAACCTCTTAAAGGTTGACCTTAACCTATAAAACCCCTGGCATAGGTCCTTAGGGTACGAGTCATAATCACCACCTGGAGGGCTATGACATTGCTGGCAAAAAGGACCAGAGGGTCATTGAGGGGGAAGAGTTTCTCCCTGAGGAAGCAGGAGGCCATATAAAAAAGAAGCATTTCCCCTGGCTTGTGCCTCAGCTGAAAGGAATCCACCCAGGATTTCCACTTCTGATTCTACCTTGTGTCTCCTCCTCTCGAATTTTCTCCTGAATCTATTCAACCTGCTTTTTACATCTAGCATTCTTCAAACTCTGTTGTCCAAAGTCAACAACTACTGCCTGCAAAACATTTATGTGGCATTCTTGCAAACAAAAATCCATTTATTGGCCTTATCATAATTAATTCTGTATAACAGATAACCTTGTTCTGCAAAGGTTGGTCCTTGCTTGAGTACTTTTTAACTATTTTCCTGTAACATGGTTAAGATTTACACTTGCACAATGCTTTTCATTTTTAAGGCTCCTTCATTTATACTAATTCACTCTGTGAACTAAGAAAAAATAATTTTTCTTGATTTTGAAGATGAAGAAAATGAAGCACAAAAGGGACACAGCCAAATCAAAGCAAAGAACACCTCTCCTGGTTCCTAGCATACAAAGAAAATATATACATTAAACTCTCTGCCCTGGATATTCCCTCCCATCCCAGCTGTACATTTCAACCACAGTATTTAACCTAATTAGTACTTAAATACTAGAGAGACCTTTTAATTAATGTCTCACTATCCATGAATAAGCTCCATAAGTCTATTTTGTTCACAACCATGTCTCTTGCACGAAGCATTGTACCTGGCACATAAGAGGTATTCAGAAGGTACTTGTTGCATGAATGGATGGATGATTTCCTTTTCATCAAATGGTCCCTCATCTTTGTCCTTTCATCTAATTGTACCTCAACTATATTACCTGGCAGCTTTATGCTGCATTTAGATATCTATGCATGAGCATATCCATTTCCTTCTATGAAACATTGTGTTCTTCATTGCCTATGACTAGCAAGACTTTAATACTGGCCCAGGTCCTGTGGTGGTACCCAATGTCTGAGAAAATGGAATTTTCTTCCATGCAGTCTAGAAAGCTGCTAGAACAATTTTAAAGTGCTATGATCGGGGAGTGGTTGTAGCTCAGTGGTTGAGCACCTGCTTCTCACATACGAGGTCCTGGGTTCAATCCCCCGTACCTACTAAAAAGAAAAATAAAACAGTGCTATGATCACTTATTAGAGACAATCACACTAAACTCTCGATGAATTTTAGGACATCCAATCCTATAGCTAAGGCATTTCCAAGTGAATGTATGATTTTCTCATGGTCAGGAGCCATGACACATGTTAGGAACCATCATCACCACGTGTCGATCCATGTAAGACCAGAAACCTACCTGGAAAGGAAAACCTTCTCAAGCCAGATTGCACCACAATTAACACAAAAAGTGAACAGACCGGGCATCTGAAATCTGACGTTGCTTGCCAAGGTGAATACCGCCAGTAAGTGCTCTCAGTTGAGTGCTGACTTCCTTGAAACTGGTGGGGATTTTCTGCAGGTGCTGCTTCATCACTTGTTTGTGCACAGGCATCAAGCGCTAAGACCTGAAAGTGAGAAACACCAATGGTAAAAAATTGTAGTCTAATATATCATACAAGTATAAGTTGCACTTTGTGAAACTAGAGGACTGAACATTTCCAAAAGTTTTCCTTCACACCTCAAAGGGAGAAGTGACATTTCCAGTTCTTGCTTTTCAATCAGGAATAAAGTTCTCCCAATTTAAGAAAGGAAAACAGCAGTAATTCAGAGGCATTTTAAAGGTCAGTAATATATGACATAGAGTGAAGTCTATGAAGAAAATCACTACTTAGAAAGGATAAAGCTATCCACCCAACTTTCAGATACACTAATTAAAATGATATCTTCCTAAAGAAAAAATGCTAAGTCAGATACTACACAAAATAACAGCCTAGTTTCACTGAAATTCAATTTCATACAACCAAGAGGTTCTTAAATGTCATTCAGACTCCTACGCAAATGGTATCAATAGTGATATAAAAAGAGACAATTCATAGGGCACAGATTCAAATCTCTTAATGTTCTTACTCCCAGGCTTTATTTATTAAGAGTTAAACTTAGTCTCTCTTATTTGTGTATTTTAAAGGACAGCTGGGGGCCATCTACCCCCTTACCTTCCAGACAGACTGCATCTATTTTTATATCTGAAAATTAGCTGTTTGCCCGATCCATTGCTAGTTCTTGATCACTTGCTTTAGGGTCTTTCTGCTTTTACTTTCAGTAGTCATAAAAAAGAAAAGGGTCTCAATTTTCAACTACTAGAGTCTTGGATTAAAACCTGCCTGTGGATTCTTAAAAACTCTTGTGCTGTCTTCTTTATTTCTTAATTTACCAACTCCAGCTTCACTATAATGATGCTTAAGATTTAGTTTTACTATAGACATGAAAATTATGATTTATAACGTGTCTAACATGAAAACTGACCTCCAACCATTTTGCTTTAGCTCCTTGAGAACACAAAATGTACCCACCAGCCTGAACAAAAGGTCTAAGCCCAGCTTCTGGGAACATACCAAGAGTGGGATAGTTGCTGCATCAGGCAAGATGCTTTGGGCTGGAAGAAATAGGAAATCCATCAAGATAAAAGTGGCTCCGGTAGAGACAGTTATTCTGTCATATAGGAGTTTGGAGCTATGTAAGAAGCGGAATGGTCAGTTGGTTTGTTCATCAGTCCATTGCACCATGAAGGACCTGGGTTCTTTCCATCTGCCACCATCACCGGAATGTAGGCCTGTGTCCTCTGGCTTGTCCCTTCATAGTAGCAAGATGGTGGTGGCAGCTTTGAACATAACAGTCTCACACATAGCTTCCAAATGCTAGAATGGGGAGGGCGTATTCCCTTCCTGATATCCTTAATTAAGAATGACTAAAACTGCTCTAGAAACCGTTCAACTGATTTCCCCTCACATCTCACTTGCCAAAATTCTGTCACATGCCTATGCCAGGATGAATCACTTGGCAGGAGCATAGAATTACCATAATTGGTATGGACTAATCAAGACTCACTCCTGGAGTTGGGGAAGAAGCCAAATTCTTCTGAAGCACAAGGCGCCTGGGCAAAGTGTGAACAAAATCAGAGAATGTTGATGTGTAGGCCACCAACTAATGCTGTCTGCCAGGGTTGCCAGCAATAGCTCTTTATTCCTTTTCTCTGCTCATCAATTTCTTCCTCTCCTACTTGATTATATATTAAAAATAATGAAGTATCTGTTTTATTTTTCACAATCCCAAGTTTGTAGCATCAGTGTAGAGTTCCCACTAGAACATTTTGAGGCATACTTTATAAAGGGGCTAATATTCAATTCACAAAAGAAACACAAGCACGTTAAGAAATGCAATTGTCCATTAACCTTCCTCATCTTTGGGAAATCAGCAACATGATTCACTGAAGGCACCTGGGAGGGAGGAAGTAGCCACAAAGTATTCAGCGGATTCTGTTATTTCAGTTTTCCAGACTCAAAGATGGTAATGTTTGTGGTCCTCCACAGACTCCTCGAGAACAAGACTCTCATTCCTACAGTAATATGCTATGGCCAGTTAATGGGTATTTACTGGACAGGTTAATAAATTTCTGTTATTCTTTCCGTGACTCTCTTCTAAACTCTGACTAGATGAAGATTGCCTTTTGGAAGCTCAATAAACCTCCCCCTCTATTTATAGTCTGACTCTCCTTCACCCCAGAGAATCCACTTGTTGCACATTAGACTGCACTATCCTATTTTACAACACTTCATGGATGTGGCATGACATATTGGGGTTAGGGATTATAATGACAGCCTTATTTCTTCCAGAATTACAGGACTAGAAGGACTCCACTTCAGAATGTCCAATAACAATGGGCTGTTGTGCAAGGGTTTTCACGAGCCGACCCTTCCCACAGTCTCTAGCGTCATGCCTAATGACAGTCTCCACTTGATGCCACTTCCATGTATTTGCCTGATATGCCCTTTCCTACCTGCTCTACCTTTGGAACTTATCTTGAGATTTACTCCTCTGGGTATAACTTGCCAGATAACTCCAAGCAGAATGGGACATCCTTTTTCTTTAATGCGTTGTATTATGGTTTGGGTTTGTTTTATTTAACTTGCTCATTTCCCCATTTGGATGGTGAATTTCTTGAAGACAGATTCTGTTTATTCTTTTATTTTTTAATTTCCATTACCTTTTACAGTGCTTTGAATATAGATACTATTAAATATTTGCTAATTTAAATTTTTGAATTGCACAAAAATCTACACCAAGCAGAGAAAGTTCCTAATATTATTATAGGGCTTGTGCCCTGTATGAATTGTGGCACCTTATGTTCCATCTTTTTTCAGTGTTTAGTAAGACTATAACAAGTCAGCTTCAATGGAGAAATACTCTAGAGGAAAGGGGATTTCTCAGAGTTAAATCTCCCTATGACAAACATGGTTGGCAACCATCACTCTATTGAATACCTTTTGCCTGATACGATGATAAATACCCAATCAATTCAAGGCTACAATCTAATGTTCCAAAGCATTTTAGGTCTTCTCAATTAATTTTCTCTTTCTTTTTCTATTAAGCCATTGTAGAACGTCCAAATAGCTAAACCGTAAGGTTATTCTGAAACAAATGTTTAGTATAAATAGTCTTAATTTACTATACTCTTTAATTCAAGTGGAATAGTAATAAATAATATTGTCCCTTTTTGAAATTTAACGAGCAAATGTCTTGCTTAATGTTTTGCCATAAAAATTTAGAAATAGCCCTACTACTTTATAACAGCTTCCCTTTCACAACTAGTATTTTGTCTACTATGATTGTGCCACTCCCCAAGGATTTCTGTATCATCTCCTAGAACATAAACAGTAACACCACAAGACCAGTAGTGTTGCTTTTTTACCCAATGTATTCCAAATCTCTACAAAAGTGCCTGGCTCACAGTAAAAGCAATCACATTTTTTTTGTAGTGAATGAATGTATTTATAGCTCCTATGTGTGCACATTTGGTTGAAAAGAATAGTCTTAGTAACCATTACAGCAGCCCTGGCAAATTAAGACACCCATCTTATCAACAATTTTCAATAGAATTAAAGGCAGCTAATTTTACATATATTTTCTACTCACACTGCCTCTACAAACCCTTATGCTTGTGTCTATCACTACATTCTTAAAATATGCAAATGATATCCAATGTCATTCCAATTTCAGAGAATTCCAAAAACTCAAATATAAATTTTGATAATATTTTGATTATATAGGAGGGAGCAAAACAGAAAATGAAGCAATTCTCCTAAGAATTTTGTACCTAAGTTGCCCTATGCCTTCACTTTGCTTTGTTCCTTCTTCTCCAAAGTCAACCTTTTTACTGATTATATGTATATACTCTGTATGGAAATAAATTAATAGACCTCTGGTCAAAATTGTAGTTAAATGTTTAAGTGACATACTACACCTAATGGGGCACAGGAGAGAGAGAGAGAGAGAGAGAGAGAGAGAGAGAGAAGTATCTAGAGAGGAAGGAGAAAAGAAAAAAATCAAGTCTTTAAAGTTTTGTAGTGAAATGTAGAGGAAATACTTTTTAAAATACCTAAGTAGATTTATTTTATATTATGGATACTATTCTCCAGAAGACACTAAAATCCCTTCTCAATTATAACTTGTTTCTACAATTTTTATCTCTGCTATTAAAAATTTGAAATATTGTTGTTTTTAATATACAGCTTTCAATTTGTAGAGAATTTTTAGAATCAATGATAAAGCCAATTTCAAAGGAATAAGAAACTATATTAGAATTCTTCTGCAAGAATGTATTTATTTCATTCAGATTCTCTAGAGGAAATAAACACAGAATATACAAAGAACCATTCATCACTTTGTTAAAAGTATAAATAATCCACTGGGGGTGGGGGGGAAATGGGGAGAGAAAAGCCCAAGAGCATTATGTGACTCTGGAATACAAAATTAGTTTGGACAATCACTAGAAAACATACTGGAAAGAATAATCCTTTCCTACTCCCAACAGACTCAACAAAGTGACATAGAGAGAAATTCATATTTTTGTTATCAATAGACCTCTCCCCCTAGAATAACAGAGAATAATGAATCAACCTCTCAACAGAAGTAACCATTTCTTAGTCTGTATCATTCTCCAGCTTCTACACAATGTCTTCACATTTTTAGGACTTTCCAAACGGATGCATCATGAGCTCAAAGTTGAATGAGATTTTCAAATGTCAAAAAGCCCCAGATGCTCTCCACAAACTGTACAAATCACAAAAGCCAGCTCTTCATTAATGAGCCAAACACATAGAACCCCTTCTAAGCTAGATCAAAAATCCTTTTAGCTGTTGTGTAAGTGATTGTCTCTTTGGCCTTTTAGTTCAGAATCTGTGGACCCATGTGGATTGCATGACATAGTATTTTTCTCAGAAGACCTAAGCTCTCTAGGACTCAAGATTCTCAAGATCCCTGGAAAGATAAGTTAGATCCCAATGTTGCTAATTCCAGAGTTGATCTAGGATCCCAATAGCCCCTGGCTCTTCAAATAGAAATTTGAAATCTTAGATTCTCTCAATACCTATATGATTACGCCTGCAGTACAGCCCGTTCAATTCAGCATGTTTGGGCAAGCACTGTAAAACCAGAGGAAATATATTCTAGATCCATTCCTTCTTTGACAGACCTCAAGCTACACTTCTGGGAAAAACCCTAATTACCTCACTTTTGTCTTTTTTCCCTAAAACAGTAGAATTTACCCTATCAGTCATGAGTCACTCACGTATGCAGTCATTACCAAACATTTTTTATTTAACAGCCATCTACTATTGACCTGATATTATTCTGAACACTTTACAGATATTAACTCAATTAATCCTCATTACAATCCTATAAAGTTTGTACTATTATGCCCAATTTAAAAATAAAAACACTGACGCACAAAGAGGTTGACTAACTTGCCCAAAGTCACAAGGTTTTTAAGTAGTGAAACTGGCAGTTGAACCCAGGCTGTCTGAACACAGAGTGCCTGCTTTTCACCACTGTGTTCCCTGAAATTATCCTCCCTAAGTGCCATTATGGTTCTATGATTGTCATTTTAACTCTTGCGCGTCAAAAAAATAAGGGGGAAAAAAATAACTAGAAACAGGTAGCCATTCAATTCAAATAAATTTTCCTTACAACAGCCCACCTAATTTGACCAACCCCCTATGAGCCAGTTTATGCTCACCCAAAGTCAGACAAGTCTTTACTACCCAATGCACTGCTTGTGCTTCCTTCTTCCTTACCGCCCAAGCCCTTTCCTACATCATATGCTTTTCCCCTCCCCGTTTGGAAGGGCCTGCTAAGAGGCCACGTAGAACTGTGATTTGTTATTTCCTTCCCTGAGTCATCGTCTACCAGAACCTCCCTTTGTCTCTCTGCTAGTTGGAACAGGACCTCTTGCTTGCTAGACCTACGGTGCCTGCAAACTCCTTTTACCGCGTCAAACGCTTGGACTTGATGCTAAATAGCTGATTCTACCCTGCAGTCGCCGCCCACTTTCCTCCAAAAGTGTGGCTCTTTCTGTATTCAAATTTTGCTCACAACTAATCTTAACAGGACCTTTAACCTAAGAAATCTTTGCATTTGTTTGCCTGGTGATATATTTGCCTTTATATTAATATGTTTTAAACTCACTCAGGGAGTTATCAATAAATATTTATGGAAGGAAAAGAAGCAGGCAGGAAGTCATGGAAGTGGGGAGAGGAAGAGCGCAAGGGACAGAGAGACATAGAATTACTCGTATAAGGTATTGGTTAAAAGGATAACAGCAAAGCAGATTTCTACTCCTCTTAAATTTATAAAACAGCAAATTTCAGTCTGCTTATTTAATCTAAACTTTGACCCCCAAAAGACAATTATAACAATTAACCCTTTAGCAATATCTGTGATCTAACAGACAAAAAACATAAACTAGGATAATACATGACCCCCCAATCAAAACCTTGATCTAATAACACTGAATTTCTTTTTCAAGCCCAATCTTTTAAGTAATGATTTATTTTTTATCAGTCCTAGAAACGTTACTCCAGGGGGAAATGAGACCCAAAAAGATAAATGTTAGCAATTAAACTAGAATCTTCTATCTTGTGCTAGACGGTGCGTTTATAAAACCACATAGAAAAATATGAATCATCTTTATGACAATTGTTACAAGAATCATTAGTACTAGTCTTGCAGTAAGTAAGGAAATAAATTGCTTTACTCAAAATTTAATCCAACTATTTCTTTACATATTCACTGTAGTGAAAAACGTTTTACATGCTAGAAAGGCAGTGAAGGACCCTAAACTCCTTGCAGCAAACAATTAATATGCTTTACTATTACAAAACATCTCAGTGTTGACAGCACAATTAGGCTAGGGCACATTGTAGAGGCTTGTTTGATTGTTTTGATTGAACCGACCTGTCAAATCAAGTCAGAACCATCAAATAATTTTTGACATGGACAAACAATCCCAGGCACATGAATATCATGCTCCATAATCCATTATAGTAGAGATTTTAAGCAGTGTAAACAAGAAAGTAGCGTAAACTACAAAGACATTATATATAGCAGTAATAATAATTAGCTACAGAGCAAGAGTTCCTACTTTGAAAGGCCTATGATATTTTGTCTTTTCAACTTTCAATTTTACAAGATATAAATTATCTTTTGGTGAGTTTCTTATTCCTGTACTTTCTTCTCCTTTTCTCTTTGACTTCCTGCCTTTTGTATATTTTCTAGCAATTTACATTGCATCTACTTATGAGAAAGATTCAGTTAAAGGAGGCAAAACACTAACCAATTGTTTTAGCTCTTGAATATCTGCAGAAAGACTGTAGAAGAGACATATATTTATATTTTAAACGTTTTTTGAATGACCAATGGAGTAAATCCCCAACCTCACTGATTCCCTCAGAAACATGAATGATAATGACTTGAACATACGAAAAAATTCATAAAGCATGAAAAATGTGAAGATGCATTAAAATCATCATAAAAGGATAAATATTTTGTTAAAATTTAAAATATGCACAATATTTTTTATTCTCTTTATTTTATTATAATCTAGCAGTAAAACCAATACTAATATGTAACATCTGTAAGAGAGAAATGGCAGCTTTCTCCTAAATCTTCCTAGGAAAATCCATGGTATCATTTTCTACTGAAAGAAAAAAATCTCATATCCATACCATTTCTGTAGAATAGTCTGCCCCTGTTTGGTGCTACTTTCATGCTGTAACTTTATTATTTTTTTCTAAAAGTCCATCAATTCATGTCAGTCCTCTGTTTTAAAATACTGACGAGTTCTTGAGGCCTACAGAATGGCAATAATACCCTCAATATTCAAACCTTAGATGACTTCTAAGCCTCTTATTCTACTTCACCACCATCTCATTCACTTACCCAGTGACCTACAGCCATGAGAAATTTCTCAGCCTTCCCTTCACTGACTATGCTCTCTCGTGCTATTCTTTCTGCTGGGATGCCCTTCATCTCCAATCTCTGCCCAGTAAACTCCTATGCATCTCTCAAAAGCCAATATACATGTTACATCCTCTGTGAAATCATCTCTTAACTGTTCAGGTAAGAGTGAATTGCTTTCCCCTCTGTTCTCCAACAGACATCAATTCATAAACTCTTATACCATGTACCAAGTTGGCTCATGAATTTTGTTTCCATGGGCAGGACTGAGGTGCAGTGCTGACAGCATACTGTCCAGAGGCTGCCTCAGTTACCTCACAGGGTTTGCATATCAGGTAATGGAGTAAGCACCTCGCCCTGTGCCAGGCCCATCATGAGGGTTCTGATAAGTGAATAAGCAATAAGGACTTTCACTTCCTTCTAAACATACATGAAGGGATGATCTAAGGACCCACCTCAAAGATATAAAATACTTTACTTTTAAATGAAAGCAAGAATACACAAAAGTGGCTAAAGGAGCCTTGGCTTATTTACATGTTGACTTAATCTCTATAAAGCAGGGATTCCATATCCCATGTGTTGACAATATCATAACAGAAATTGAAAGCATAACATCTCATACCTAATGGTTTTGAAATAGTTTCTTTTAAAAAATAATGACAGGAGTAGATGTGGCTCAAGCAATTGGGTGCCCACCTCCCACATGGGAGGTCCCAGTTCGGTTCCTGGTGCCTCCTAAAGAAGACAGGCAGACAGAAAAGGGAGTCATCTGGGGTGGAGGGAGAATAAAAAAAGAAAAAAGTAATGACAGCATACTGATACTGAGTTTTTCATCAGCAATCCCAAGTCTTTTTTTAAACATAGTTTTGTTCAGTTTAAGTTTTTAATTTTGTATCTGGTCTTCTTTTGAGTCCTATGATTTTGAATAAAAGACAGGATAAGCTATAAAACCAATAAAATAGGTTCTTTAGCAGGAGGAATACTAGTTATTTCAAGGACAAATCCCCCACAGATGGCATGTTAAAATGAATAATAAAAAGAGTATAAAAGGGGGATAAAACAGAGGAGATTAACAAACAACCCTCACAATTTCTATCATTAGTAATGAATAAATCACTAAACCTAAAATAACACTAAGAAAGCCTAAACCAAGCCATGTCTCTGAAATAAGTGGATTGAGGAGTAACATGCAGAAATTACTACTCACTTAAATATTCAAGATCCTCGGGTTCACAGATCTGGAGAGTAATACAATCGTTACACAAATTCTTTGAATGAATATTGTTGGAGCAGTGTATGAAGTTATTACTCCAGAGAATACGGTGAGGAGAGGGCAGTCTAATTTGCATATGCAGCCAAAAACATCATGTTCCTCATAAATTACATTTAGATTGAGGGCACATTTTTAAAGCAACATCACTCAAAATAAGTATCAGAAAGCAGATTTAGTTTTTTTGCAATAATTTTACAATGACTGAAAGCTACAGAAATTGGATCACAATCACTAAGAGGTCCTGGCAACAGCAAATGGATTATCGAAACACACTGGTCTGGACCAAGAGAGCATAAATGTCTCTCTAGCTCTGCCTGTTTACAGGCCCTGTGAAGTAGGTAACTTTTTCTGCATTAGTCACAATAAATTGTCCTTGTAAACAACACTATAAATGGGCACAAAATGGATGTGCACTTGTATGTGTATATTCTCTATATATACTTTAAGCTTCGCATTCCATTTAGAGAAAGGCTATATTATAATAGCACGAGGCTGCTTGATTTTATTCCAAAATTTATTTCAAAATCTTCAAACATTTTAATACTGATAAGCTATATTGGCAAAGATAAATGTGATGGATTAAAATTGATATTTATAGCAGGTGGCCAAATTATACAAATCTGCTTTGCTGTAAAGCTGTATTAAAAACATCACTCATAAAACTAATCTGCCAATTCAAGAAAATAGCCTAAGACAATCCAGTAGTTGTTGGTGTTTTAAATCTTTGATCATTTAGCTGACCATGGCCTACCAATATGCTCCTAGCCATCTGGAACATAATCCATTAAATAATCCAAAGGTGTCAAGTGGAATGATGACAAGACTTTTGTTTGTTGCCCCTAAATAGCAGGCTGAAAATACTCTGGAAGCTTTGCTTTCCTCACCTCTTTTAATTTTATACTATGTTTAATTTTATATTATATTGGAAACTTGCGAGCAAAACGTCGTGCTGAACACAGGAAAGAAACAAGCCCTCTTTATACTACACTCAATTCTGCTCTATACCTGAGTAAGTGGGATGAATATTTCCCCACATGCCATCTGCCCACTCTGGTTTCCAGAAACTAGCATTGTTTACAGAGATTGTATCTAGGAGATAACCAAATGATGCAGGCTATAAGGAGCAGAAAATAATTGACTAGCTTTGTCCGTCCCGTGCTTGGTAACAGTGTTGACGGTGACAGTGAAGCAATAGGGCAAAAGATCAAGATATGTCACGTACGTCTACCTAGTAAATGCTGATCTCCACTGTGCACAGAAGCATAACTGAGTAAATCATTTTTCTAGAATAAATCACTAAAATTAAAATTAAGTAAAATATATTGGTCTATATTAAAAAGTCAGAGACCTGATTTCAAGGAAATATTTATAAAACTTGGATTCCGATTAGAAAGTCTAATGAACTATCTTTTAAAAGTTTTCATAACCTCATTGCATGTGATCTTTTGAAACCTGGGAAATAAGAGAGAGAGAGAGAGTGTGTGTGTCTGTATGTGTGTATCATTTTGGTTTTACCACTCCAGCAGCACTTGATGTTGTCACAACTATTGCTAGTATAATTTAAAGCCTTTTAATGTCACAGAAAAAAGTGCTATTAAGCTTTGGGAAAGATGGATTGGTTATAGTTCATAGGATACTGAGTCACTGAATTTATATCCAAGTACAAAATGTTTTGAAATTTCTTTATCATTTATTTCACTAACTCATTCCACTGCCTGTAGGCAACTTCACATAAATTTATATATGTACAATGTTGGAAAGGATTTTCTCTTTAAAACTACCTGGCTGAGAACTTGCAAGCTTGCTCTATCAAAAGCATTCTAGCATTTCTGTTCACAAAAAGAGAAACAATTTAGACTCCTTCACAGGAAGTTATCTACAGAATGAAGACCAGATTCCCCTGTTAGGTGCTCAAGGGTCTTTATCCACTCATTCATTCATTCACTCATTCATTCAACATATCTAGAATGCCATTGTGTCTGTTCCTATGCAAAACTGTCCATATATGGCCGATTTTATGTCTTCTACTTTATTTTACACTTGGCATATAAACATGTACACACACACATGCAATTGGACTGATCTGTCTACTTCCTTCCACAAATATACTCCTCTTATTCCCGTTGTGGTTTGCCACACGCTATTTCAGGCAAGGGGTATGTTGAGCCAAAGCAGACTCATAAGCCCTCTCTTCTGCCAGTCTGCAAGCTCCTAAGAGTAGGGGCCTCCTTTGTTGACCGCCTAAAACCACCTCTCAGCGGGTTCTCAATAATTACTTATTGGAAAAAGGAAAGACTTCTAATACAAAGGAATATAAGAAGCTAATGCAATATGGTACATGTTTCTCTTTCAATAAACTCTGTATAATAAACCATGGCAATTTTCCATAAAATACCTTAAGGATTTTATATAGTACAATATCCCTTTTAAAACCAATTAAAATCACTACCCCGAAAATCACTAAATCTATAGATTCTGTCAGTGTTACTGAGATTATTGTCCAACAAAAAAAGTAAAAAAACATTTAAGGCACAGTCTTTTAATTCTTAATATGCTTAATGCTATGCCCATTTGTATAAACCAGAGTTTTTAGTTTTAAAACAAATCATTTCTTTATGCTTCTAAAAGTCAAGTCTCCCTAATGAGGAGTAGTACCTGTAACTTTGGGGAAGGCTTGCCTACATTTTTATTAGTTTCTCCTAATGATTCAGCTTCCTCTGTGGCCAACAAATTACTTTAGCAGGAAGCAGAACATCGCACTTCAAAACCTTGAACAGCCAGAATTACATCAGAATGACCACCATTTTTCCAAAACAAGTCACCTTTTCACCCTGCTTAACACAGTCCCAAAGGCATGCACCGGCCAGCACTCCTGGACTCTCTTTTCACCCATTTGCTTGTTTTCCATTTCGTTGCTCAGAAGGAAAGTAGCGCTCACCAAAAGAGATCTGTATTCCTTAAGGTAGAAGATTAAGCAAGGTTAAGAATGAAAATAGACACGTAAGGAAATCCTTTAAATGGCATATTTCTTCCCCTTCTTTTCCCTGAAGAGCAAATAGTGGTAACCATGAAGCAGGGTGAGAGGGCAGAGCCCCTCAGCCCCTCCTCCCCGTGACTGCTACAGGTGCTTGCTTGGCACAGGATCTCCTATATCATCAAACTGCAAGATTTAAAACTTCATATGAAAAAAATTCCTAGTGGGAATGTGGGTGGAGTTGGCATGGGTGGGCATCTGTATAGGTTAGAAGAAAGAAGGTCCCGTTATAAAAGAGAATCATGTCAAGTCTTAGGTTTAAACCGCCAGTGGAACTTCTACCACATTTCATTGTGAGTCTGCCTTTCAAAATCTGCCACCAATAACAAATAGAGTGGTAGAAATCAAGATGGTGGTTACCTTGGTGAGGAAAAGGATGGATAGGGACTGAGCAGAGGATTTGGGGGTGCTGGTCATTTTGTAAATCTTCATTTGGGTGCTGTTGCACGGGTCCTCTTTGTGAGAATGCATCAAGCTGTCCACTTAGGATTTGTGTAATTTTCAATTTTAAGTTATGTTTTTTAAAATGTTTTCTAAATGTAATAAAATGCCAAGTTAAAATTCCAACACTTTCCCTACTGTCAAATGACTTAGAGCCTTCTCAACTTGTCATTTCATTTGTCAGTACAGACATGGCCTTCATGCCGAGTACTGAGAAGAAGAAGAAAAAAAATGATGCAGCAACTTGAAAATTAATAAAGAAAATAAGTTTCTATCTTAGTATTACAAATGATATATATCACCTAATATAATTAATGTCCAGTATTATGAATTCATTTAATTTTCTTTAAACCACTGGAAGAGAATTATAATATTCAGTTGTCTCATAATAACACTCACCCCCAGGAAAATAACTCAGCTTCAGATAGTATAAATCATGCCTTTTCAGTAGGTGCTGTTTCTTTCCCTTACCCTTATAAGTGATTAGTATCCATGGTTCTCTGCAACACTAACTTTGCTAGATAGGAAGAAGAGGAATATAGAGCACAAATTCTACAACAGGATTTCAATTGGGCAGCACAGAGAGCAAATGGGTCATTTTTTTCCCTTCTCCTTCGTAAGCTCTTGGGCTCTACCAAACAATGTTAGTGGAGATCTCTCTTTTAAAATATTAGCTTTTCTACTGTGATTCACTTCAGAAGAAATTCTAGTTTACAATAAGTTCACCTTGTTCCCTAGCAAGGGTAGGGAGTGTTTATTATTATGGGAAAAGCATAAGAGAGATTATTGTGGGCCCTCTTTCCTCTCTGGATGCTGAAGGCAGAGGACAGAACCTGGAGCTGCCAGCAGCCATCTTGCCACTCCCGAGGAAGAGCTTGCCTGAATGAAGGACATAGAGAGAATAGTAGTCATTTGTGTAATATGCCTGGCTGGCTAGACACTCAGGCCTGCTTTCATTGCCATCTCCTCAAAAAGTAAAGCAAGATACTCAGTCTTTGAAATATAGAAGCTTCCAAGCCCCTCTATGGGTGTGGAAGCAAAACATATTTTATTACCTATGACCCTTTTTATTGCAAATAACAGAAAAATGCAAGTCATAATACCTTGGTGGGGAATAAAGGAGTTTGGGGTATAGGGCGATATATTGGCTGAAGAAACCAGAAGTTCAGAAGGAGCAAGATCCAATGGCTCAAGTTATTTCAATAAGAACTCCATCTCTCTGCTTCTCTCAGGTCTGCTTTTCCCTCCGTGTGGGCTTCATTCAGGCACTCCCAGGGAATGTCGAGATAGCTGCCAGCAGTTCCAGGTTTCTGTCCTCTGCTTCAGCAACCACAGTGGGAAGATATTCTCCTTTTCAGTAGTATGCCCCTAGTATTGCCTCTAAAAAGTGGGATTGTTCCTTCGACCATATACTGTAGGCACAAGGATTAAATAAACTCATTGGTTAGGCTTGACTCACAGCTCCATCCGGATCCCCTTCTGAAACATAAGCCTTGAAAGTGGGGGTGGGGTAGTTTCCCAATGACAAAAATACCAGTGTTTACCAGAGAAAGCGTAATGGATTCTGGGTAGGCAAAAATTGTACATATCTACAACATATATTTAAGTGAGTATTTTAAAATACAATATTAACATCCTAAAACCAGTGGGGGAAAAAACACTGGTATTTCAATTTACAAATTCAGTAGCTATATGTTCAACATTCTGTATCAGTGAGGATTAATATTCCCAATTCACCTAGTCCAGAATGTTCTCTGACAAAGACACTCGTCTGCCTCTCCAAGAAGCATTCTCTATAGGCAATTACTATCTCTCCCTCTTGCCTCAGCAAAAACCTCCCCAAGTCTTTTCATGTCAAGCCCAAATCTTTCATTCAACTTTAATTCAGATAGCTTTTTAACTATGCATCTTTGTTGTTTCTTCTAATCCTTGTCTAAAGCCAAAGAGTGTGCCATGTAGAATACAAAAGACATAACAGAAAATCAAGATACAAATTTACACTCTAGATTAAATTAAGAAGGAAAATCTGAATATCATTTCAAAGAATAAAGTCATTCCCAGGAGTTTCTTTGTTAAAGTACCAGAATGACATGAAAATAACTATGGACTATTGGCATCTTGCTCTACTACTATATTTAGAAGAGACATGAAAACAGCATAATCTTTGAATATCTAAAAATAGCCTACAAATTAGATTATTTTCTACAGAATTTCTAAAGAGAAGATTGTGGCTTCTTCTTCACAAGACTTGTTTAAGAACAGGAAGAGTGATGGCTATTTCTAGACTAGTTTGAATGTTATTGAGCCTGGAGTCAGGTAATAGACTCTCTGTAAGCCAGCCAGGCCTATGATTCAGAGGCAGTCAAACTACTCAATGATGGGATAATCTACAAACCAATTGTTATATAAGACACTCAGGAACCAGCTAAGCAAAAAACTAAAAGACAAATTATAGGGTGAAGTCCTGGACTGCTAGAAGATGGAGTCTTTTATCCCATTTTGCCTATTCTTGGTATTTTACTAGTTGTTACATGATAGATTCTCTTTGGGGAAAAAATAACTTTCAGTATCAACTGTTGTGAAAATAAAA
>JAQZBX010055886.1:0-18321 GCA_029593785.1 Cabassous unicinctus | reverse complement strand
CCAGCTGGGTGCACTTATCCCTAGTGAAGTCAGCTTTCCAAGGAAGTGTCAACTCACCAGAAGCACCTGATGAGACGTTTGGGTGCCAGCCGTTAGACGGCCTGAGATACCACTCCAAGAAACAAAGCAGTGTCTGTGCCAGAGCCAGTACATAAATAATGTGCTATTCTCTCTAGCTTACACCCAAATGAAGCTTCATCTGTTCTGCTACATCTTTCTATGGCTAGGGGGAGGGCAAGCCAGACAGCCCTTAAGAAATCTTGTCCAAACGGCGGCCAGCTTAGCCAATAAATCCTCATGTTGGCTCTGTGTGAACCAACCAGAAACGTCCACGGTCTGGCCAGCTGGCCCCAAGCACTGGGCAATCGCCAATCTCTCAGTCCAGCCCATTGCCACCATATCACCCAGTGCAGGGGTAGAATACCCACAACCCGTCTCCCAGCTTCTCACCACATTCCCAGCTAGCAGCATCACCTTAGACCCTACCTCTCTCCCTCTGTCGGGACCTCTAATACACTTCAGTTCATACACCTAAGAAATGCTCTGGGTCCCCTCCTTTCCTGGGCCAACTTAATTTGACCTCATGTAACACCTTCTGGATGGACCCCCAGCCGGTCAAACACTTAAGGTATGCTGACTACTTCCCCTCGAGTGGTCTACCTTGCCCAGTACCCCATCAACGCCACAACGCCACCAGCGCCAAAGACCCACTCGAGGCCCAGCAGCCTAGGGTAGGAATAGTAAGAGACTCCACCACTATGCAGTACTGTTGGGGGCACCCTGCTAGGTCATGTAAATACGACTTATACCGACCAAAGCATCCTGTTGCTGGATTTGCTTTAGGTTCTTGGTTATGTTATTAAAAAAAGGAATTTAAGAACATGCCAGGGGGGGCGGATGTGGCTCAAATGGTTGGGCGTCCATCTCCCATATGGAGGGACCTGAGTTCGATCCCCAGGACCTCCCGGTAAAAATAGAGAAAAATATAGAAGGCGCGTGGACAGCCAGGCCCCGTGAGCAGGTGCGCCGCCAGGCGCCGCCAAGCCACGCAGCAAGATGATGACGTAACAGGAGAGCGACACAGGGGAGAGCCAAGACGAGACGCGCCGAAAAACCAGGAACTAAGGTGGCACAGGCAGTAGGACGCCTCTCTCCCACATCGGAGGGTCCCAGGATCAAATCCCGGTGAAGACAGGAGGAGAAGGATAGGAAGAGAGGGCAGGAAACAGACACAGAGAATTGCCCAGTGAATGGACACAAAAAACAATAAAATGGGGCAGGGGGGAGGGTTAGAATGGATTAAGAAAAAAAAGAACATGCCAGTTTAGTTAGGCCAGTAGTTTATTAAGAAAATGAGCCTTCTCTGGCCTTCCCCCCCACCCCCCAACGTCTTGCCTTCCTCCCCTCTGCCTGGAACAACACGCAAGTAAAACCTGGGCATTTGTAATCTGTAATGGGGAATTGTAGTCTGTAAGTCGGCCCTCTTTATCTCTTTTCAGCTCTTTCCTCTCTACCTGGGCCCCATGATCTGTTATTTTCTCCCATAATCTCTTCCTTAATAAATTACTTGTCTAACTAAAAATATAAAAAAAAAAAAGAAAATGAGAGAAGAGAAAGAAAATAACAGATTATGGGTCCCAGGTATACTTGTGTGCTCGTCCAGGCAGGGAGAGAAAGGGCATAATGGTAAAAAGCGTAAAGGGCAAAAACAGGCCGAAAAGGGTAACAAACAAACAAACAAAGGTTGATTTAGTCTCTGCTCTGGCTTTTTAAACTATTAATTATTCCTCCCACTTGTAATTTCAGGGGAGGAGTCCCAGCTGTTTCCTGCTTCGATTGGTTACCCCACCCATTAATCCCCCAGGGGACCCAATGGCAAGTCCCCTTGAGAATATCCAGGGCTTTTCTTTGATCCTGGATGAAATCCCATTCCAAACGGGGAATTCTCGTGAGGTTCTTCCAGCAGCTAGATTGTGGGGTCCTTCCCTCAGGGATGGTTCCCACAGACACGTGTTTCACAGCCGTGGTTTTCTGCCAGGTTCCAGATTTGTCTTTTTATTCCCTAAACTAGCCCGCCTCAATCCCACCAAAGATGCCGTGTGTGTGTGTGTGTGTGTGTGTGTGTGTGTGTGTGTGTGTGGTAAACTAGACCCCTATGGTCTGGGAGGAGAAGCTAAGCTTGTCTGGGCCACCCTGGTTTCGATGGGTGTATGTCGGCACTGTCTGCCAGCAGGCTAACCAATGAGCTGGTAACTGAAAGTTCTGAAGATGGCTCCAAGCCCACCAATAACTAATCTCACATTTGCTGCTCCTTTAAACTCTCCTGGTGGAATTTTCTTTCTCCTTACCTCCGCTTTGTACTGGTTTATGCTCACTAGCATACATTACCCCGTCCATCTACTATGTTCCTGGAAACCTCACTGTGCCATTTCCTGTATTTTCCCATCCTACAATAACTAAAAGGGCAGTGCCTCTTCTCATTCCCCTCCTAGCTGATCTAGGCATAACCACCACTGTGGGAACTGGGGTTAGTAGTCTATACCAAACCCAGAAGGTCTACCACCACCCCTCCTTGGAGTTAACCAACAGCATAGAGGAAACTAGCTGTGCCTTAGAAGTCCTAAGGCAGCAAAGAGACTCTCTTGCTGCTGTGGTGCTGCAAAATCACAGAGCCCTAAACATGCAAACAGCAGCACGGGGTGAGGGGGCTGAGGTGGGGGAGAGGGACGTGCCTGTTTCTCAAGGAAAAATGCTGTTTCTATATAAATCACTCCGTAACAGTCCTAGACAGCATGTGAAACCTGCAAGATGAAGCCCACCAACTTCAGTGGGAAGCAGCTCCTAAAAGCACTTGGCCTTTCTCAATCTCTTGGTCCAGCATGTCATGGCTGGTCCCCTTTTTGGGTCCACTTACCACCATCTTCTTTATCCTTTTAGTGGGCCATGTATCTTCAAAATTCTGACTTAAGTTTATTTCTTCCAGAATCAACAAGATATTAGTCATGCGGGGATTTCAGCCAGTTCCAACCACAGTGTCGGACACGTCTTTCCTCGACCTCGACAGAATAGCCGGAGAGGTGTACGCCCTGTCAGGCAGGGACTACTGCCCTAACCAGCAGGAAGTAACTACAGAAGAATGACCATTGCCCTTCAGCACCCTCTTAAGAATAAGGGTGTGAACTCTCTGAGGGGGAGGATTTGAGACAGGTTAGCCAGGGAAATGAGAAGATGAGCCCACAGCATGGCCAACAGACAACATGATTGACAGGCAACATGGCTGCAAGACCTTGCTGGGACCTTGTAAGAGGTTCCCCTTCACTAGGTTTGCAATAATTAACAAGCTGTGACTCAGTTCCCCCTGTCATGCATTGAGGAAAGACAAGCCCACCATAGTCTATGTGCCTAAAAGCATGACGCTTCCCCCAAAGGTTGAACAAAGAAACCATGTGGAGATGGGAGTAAAGTGGGATGGAGACCTTCACCCCCTCCAGATCAAAGCACCACTGGCTCCTCCAGCATTCCAAGAAAACATAACTGCCTAACCCACTACCCTTTAGCCATACAAGGGAAAATTTTCACCTCTAGGGCTTCCTATTGGCCCTTGCACCTCACTCGGACCCTCAAGCCCCTCCCACCAACTATCATTTCCCCCCCTAGGAAGGTACTGTATAAATTCATATTCTGTCTTCCAGGGGTGGGCTGAAGTCTATTCTTCAGACCCCCTCCATTGGGAGAGCTTCCCAATAAACTTTCTGCCTGCAATCATCAGTCTCTGCGTCACAGTGAGCACCACCTTTTCTCCAACAGAACTTGAGTGTAACCTTGAGTTCCCAGTTTCTCTTTCCCGGACCTCCCCTTGGCCCTGGATATTCCAAACAGTCCTCACCATTGGCCCCCACCATTGGTTAGGCAGGCAATAATAGCTGGGGCCCCTCTCCTTAGCATTAGCAATGCGAGGGGTAATCAATAGTTTAATAAAGGTGACGGTGCAAGTCAGATTGCTCTCTACCCAGAGGAGCCTGTACCAGATCTCAGTGTGTATGTCCATCTTTCTTTCCCACTTCTCAGTGAGCTCTCTACCCAGAGGAGCCTGTACCAGATCTCAGTGTGTATGTCCATCTTTCTTTCCCACTTCTCAGTGAGCTCTGTTCTTTCCCCCCATTTCCCAATATTTTACTGGCCTAACTAAATTGGCGTGTTCTTAAATTCTTTCATCCAACACCTCCCTGTCTTCACAGCCACTTGCAGTTACGGCTCCTGGTTCTGCCCCTAAGCACTGTGTGACCTGGGTAGTTACTCCACTTTTCTGTGCCTCAGTTTCTTCCTCTGCAACACGAGTTTGAGAGGCCCCACTCCGGGGTAGGGGGGCGCTGGTACCAGGAACAAATGAGATAATGCGTGTAAAGCGCTCAGCGGACAGCATTCTGGGTAAATGGCAGCGACTCGTCCAGTGGGAAGTAAAACTCGGGTGTGGTGGGACACCCAAGATACTACCTGCACAGAGCTCAGAGAAGGGCTGCAGGGGATGGGGAAAGAGATGTAAGCAGGTGCATAGGAGGGAGCGCTCATCCAGCGGGTATAGAGGAGGATCGCGAGGAAGCGCGAGCCACGTGGCAGGGGGTTGAAGGCCTGAATGGCAGCCGGGAGCAGCCTTGTACGCCGAGGTGAGGACACTGGGAGGCGTATACCAGGATCAGATCCAGAAGCCTGTCTCGGGCCCACTGCCCGCGTGGGTAACCGTGGCTCGAGCCATTCCGCGCAAAGACCACGCCCCCTTCCGCCCGGCCCTGGGAGCCACCTCCCTCCCCGTTTCCGCCCGCCCCGCGGCAGCCAATCGCTGGCGCTGCATTGCGTCCGGACGCCGATCCAGCCAATCAGGGCTGAGTGGCCGGCGAGGACAGGGACCTATCGGAGCGCCACCATCGCAGCTGAGGGGCCAATAGGGGCGCGTTACGGAAAAAGCGGCGGCCAATGGGCGTGTGCGTCTCAGGCGGCCAATGGGAGCTAGCGTCTAAGCGGCGAGCGTGCAGCGGCTGCAGGGGCGGGGGTGGGGATCAGGGTTGGAGCCGGAATCCTGGGACTGGTGAGGCTGGAGCGGGATACGGAAGGGGCGCGCCCGGGAGATCATCAGGACTATAGGTGCGTCCTTCCTGAGCTTGGCAGGAGGTGGCCAGAAGTTCCCGACTTCCTGCCGCCTGACAGCCGGGTTTGGTAGTTTGGGGTGTATGTGGGTGTGGGGGTGCAGCCTTCCCAGGGGCAGGCTTCCCCCAAACCCCTTTTTCTGGGCTGGCTTTGGGTTTGGGGGGACGAGGAACGAGGGCAGGTGGCACCCCAGAATCCCCATGCCCAGGGTCTCGTCTCAAACATGAAGCGCTGATACTAGGGCACATTGATTAAGCGCTTTCTGCGTGCGCGGCCCTGTGCCAAGCTTGCCCTCTTGCCTGCTCTCATGGATCGTCCCAGCAACCCTTGGAAGGAAAGAC
Organism: Cabassous unicinctus; assembly: GCA_029593785.1. Lineage (NCBI taxonomy): Eukaryota > Metazoa > Chordata > Mammalia > Cingulata > Chlamyphoridae > Cabassous > Cabassous unicinctus. The sequence continues at coordinate 12,838 of JAQZBX010055886.1, read as the reverse complement.
CTTTTTTTATATCCCCAATTTCCAGATGAGAAAATCAGGCTCAGAGAGAAGCAGATTCCCAAGGGGCTTGACATTGTGATGTTGCAACTTACGGTTTTCCCATCGCAGTTGGTCTTAAATGAGTAAAGTTGGTGCAATAGCTGATAGTGCCTCCCTGGTGATACTGGAGACTTCAGGAGGCTTTCCGTCCTGAACCCCACTCCAAAAGTCCCGGGACTGGATTAGGGGGAGTCCTGAGGGGCTGGGCTGGCTGTGGGGGTGGAGGTGGGAGGCAGGAATTTTGTCCTGAAAGGGAAAACTTCATGACCATGAAACCTTATTTTTATCTTTGTTTTTTTTTAATGTGCCAAGGTCTTTGATGAACATATGACATGTAGAACTGCCATCTTTTGATGGCAGTGCCCCCAGCACCCCCGTTTTCCCGGTGGGGAAACTGAGGCCCGGAGTGGCTCAATGACTTGCTTGAGTTGACCCAGGAAGCGCCAGGACTTGCCTCAGGTCTGTCTGTCTCTCTCCCTTTTATTTTTATTTTTATTATTATTGTGTAACATATAGTCAACATAAAATTTCCCAATTTAACCACTTCCAAACATACATTTCATTGGCAATAATTACATTCACAGTGGTTGTGCTGCCATCACCACCATCCATTACCAAAACTTTTCCATCACACCGGAGACTGCACCCCTTAAACATTAACTCCCCATTCCCCCTTCCTCCCTCCACCCCCTTCCTCTAACCTGTAACCTACTTTCTGTCTCTGAATTTGCATATTCTAGATCTTTCATTTAAGTGGAATCCTACAATATTTTATTTTGTGTTTGGCTTATTTCACTCAACATGAAGTCTTCAGGGTTTGTCCATGTTGTAGCCTATATCAGTGCTTCATTCCTTTTTTTTAAAAAAACAAACATATATATATATATGTATATATATATATACACACACACATATATATTTATATATAAAATATATATATATATAATTAGAGAAGTTGTGAGCTTACAAAACAATCATACATAATATGCAGAATTCCCATACATCACCCCTCCACCAACACCTTACGTTGTTGTGGAACATTTGTTACAGATTATGAAAGAACATAATTAGACTACTTTTTTTTCATTTCATAATTAGACTATTACCACTAACTATGGTCCATAGCGTACACTTGGTATATTTTTTCCATACATCCCCTATTATTAACACTGTGTATTAATATTGTATACTTGTTATAGTTCATGAGAGAATACTCACATATTTGTGCAGTTAACCAGAGTCCATCTTCCACCACATACATGGTTTTCTGTGTTATACAGTCCCATGCCTTGTACAGTCTCTCCAAAGTAGTACATCATTCCTTTTTAAGGCTGAGTAATATTCCATTTTATGGAGGGACCGCATTCATAACAGACCATCTGTTAATGGACACTTGCATTGCTTCCACCTTTTACATATGATGAGTAATGCTCCACAGCCTCATCAACACTTATTTTATTTATTTGTTTAATAATAGCCATCCTTGTGGGTGCGAAATGGTACCTCGTTGTGGTTTTGATTTGCATTTCCCTGATGGCTACTGATGTTGAGCATCTTTTCATGTGCTTATTGGCCATTAGTATATTTTCTTTGGAGAAATGCCTGTTCAAGTCCTTTGTCCATTTTTAAATTGAGTTGTTTATCTTTTGTTGTTGAGTTGTGGGAGCTCTAGATGTATTCTGGATATTAACCCCTAATCTGGTAAAAGTTTTCCAAATATTTTCTCCAGGTCCCTTTGACACATCTGCTTGCCCGGGTTATTTGGGGGTTTTTATATTGGTGCGAATTTGTCAAAGGAGAGAGAGAGTACAGTGTTTTTCATTTTCTTGATGGATTTAATAGGTGGAGGTGCTGTCTCCCAACTCTACCGAACAGATGTGGAAACCACAGCTGGGATGGGGGAAATTGGGTGCCTAAGGCCGTGCTGCCGAGAGGCCTAGAATCTTCCGTGGGGGCCTCAGCTGTGTGGGTGGAAGGTGGAGGCACTAACAAGGGGCCTCCTGGCCAAGGCCGGTGGGGCTGATGGGCTGTCCCTCCCCAGCTGAGCCGGGCTGTCTGGAGCATGCCTCTGTGCCAGTGGGGAGCCGCTGCCCAGGGCAGCAAGTCCGGTGGAGATGAAGCTCAGCCTATGGTCGCCGTGGGAGGCCTGAAGGTCCTTCTGCACTGGGCTGGCCCCGGCGGCGGGGATCCCTGGGTCGCCTTCCACGAGACCTCGCTGACCGCCGAGGAGGTCTGCATCCACGTCGCACGCAAAATCGGTGAGACTGGGCTGTTGACCCCTGGGCTGGAGGGGAGCAGGGATTGCGGCCGGCTGCTGGGGCCCCATCCAGCCATCTGTCTGTCCATTCATTCAGCCAACATGTGGTGAGCACCTACTATGTGTCAGCCCCAAATCCCTGCCTTTGTGGAGCTGATGTTCTAGTAGGGATGAGAGCAAGAGAGGCAATAAGTAAGAAAACTGCGTGGGAGAAAATGAAGCCGCAAAGGAAGATTTGGAGTGCTGGGAGTGGGAGGTTTCACGGGGTGGTCAGGAAAACTGTCCCTGAGGAGGTGATATTTGAACAGAAAGTTAAGGAAGTGAGTTACATTTCCTGAACGTGATAACGGCACTGAAGGTGGTTATGTAAAGTGAATATCCTTGTTCCTAGGAAATGTACAGGGACGTATTAAGTGATCAAAGAGCATGATGGATATAACCTACTCTCAGATGTTCAGAAAACCGATGGATGGATGGATGGGTGGATGGATGGATGGATGGAAAGAACAATACAGCAAATGTAGCAAAACGTTCAAAGTTGCTGGATCTGAGTATCTGGGTGGGGAGATATGTCAGAGTTCTCTGTATGGGTTTTGTATTATTTTTGCAACAGTCCTTTGAGTTTGAAATTATTTCAAAATAAAAAGTTTAAAAAAAGTTAAGAAAGTGAGGGAGGAAGTCATGGGGACAACTGGGGGAAGAGGGTTCAAGCCAGAGAGAACAGCAAGTGCAAAGGCCCTGAGGAGTAGACTTGTCGGAATCAGTAAGGAGGCCGGTGTGGCTGGAGCAGAGAGAGCCAGGGGAGAGGAGATGGGAGGAGGTGAGGGCGGGGAGGTGACGGGGGCAGAGAATGCAGGGCCTTTGGGGCCGCCGGGAAGACTTTGGCTTTTACTCTGAGTGAGGCGAAGCCTTGGAGGGTTCTGGGCACAGAAGGACCGTGTCCTGGCTCAGGTGCCCACAGGTGCCCTCTGGCTGCTGCCGAGAGGACAGGCTGTGGGGGGCGAGGGTGACCTCTAGGTGGGGGATCAGCCAGGGCCAGATCTTACAGTCCCTTGAATGCCAGAGAGAGGAGTTTCAGTTTAGATTGTAACAGAAGGCCTCTCCGAGGGAACTTCCCTGTACTTCCCTTTTCTAGAAAGCCCTCTCCAAACCCCAGACTGGATCAGGACCCCCCAGTGGATTTCCACAACAGCTTGTATTTTCCTGTCAGCGGCCGATTCTGTAAGGGACACAGATGAGTTTGCTGGGTGACATGAAACGTACTGGGCAGAGGAGACAGCGTGGGCAGAGGGCCTATGGGGCAGGTCCTGTTTGAGGAAGCAAAAGCCCTTTCAGAGTGACTGGACTATGAATTTTGAGAGTTTGGAAGGAGAAGTATGAATTGAAACCAGAACATAGCCCACACTTATTTCTTGCTGAGGGATGGGTTTTCTCAGGGGGCAATGGGGAGCCATAGAAGGTTTAAGCCAGAGAGTGGGATTGGTTTAATTTATGCATTCATTTATTTATTTGAACAGTTGTGGGTTTACAGAAAGATAATGCAGGAAGTACAGAGTTCCCAAATACCCCCTTTATTATTATTATTTTTATTATTTTGCATTATTTTTCCTTGTTATTAATATTTTACCTTAGTGTGGTATATTTGTTCCAACCAATGAACCAGTATTATTATAATTATTTTATTAATTAAAGTCCATTGTTAAAAAAGGGTTCACTTTTGGTATTGTACAGTTCTGTACAATACATATATAAACCTAAAATTTCCTATTTTAACCACTTTCAAGCTTATAATCCAGTGATATTAATTACTTTCACAATGTTGTGCTACCATCACCACCAGAACTGAGATTCAGGACTGTTTTAGTCTCCTTGGCTGCTCAAGCAAATACCATGCAACAGGTTGGTTAAAAAAATGGAAATTTAATGGCTCATGGTTTCAGGGCCAGGAAAAAGCCCAAATCGAGGCATCATCAAGGCGATGCTTCCTTCCTGAAGACAGGCATTCTGGGGCTGGCTGCTGGCGATCCTTGGTCCTAGGCTCCTCTGTCACATGGCAATGCACATGGCAGCCTCTCCTGGCCTTTCCATTCTCTTCCAGCTTCTGTTAAGTTTCAGCTTCCTGCTTCCTGTGGCTTTCCCTGTCTGAATCTCATTGTGCTTATAAAGGCGTCCAGTAAAAGGATGAAGACCCATCCTAATTGGGCTGGGCCACACCTTAACGGAAGTCACCTCATCCAAAGGTCCTCCTTACAGTGGGTTCACCCCCACAGGAATGCATTGGGTTTAAGAACATGTTTTTCTGGCGTACAGAGCTCCCAACCACTACAGGGACGTTGTCTCACAAGGGAAGCATTCTCCTGCAGGAGACAGTGCAATTGGATGCAGCAACTTTGGAGAGCAACATGGCATCATCTAACACAACTGAAACGTGCATTCCCTGATGCCAAGCAATTCCACTCCTAGATGTACACCCCACAGGTCCTGAGCTCGTGTGTTCCAGGAGACGCATATCACAATGGTCGGAGCTGCCCTGTTGATTGTCGTGAAACACGGGAGACCGTCCCAAAGTCCATCAATAGGAGAAGGCACAGATGAATTGCAGTATTGGTTGAGCACTGAAATACCAGGAAAAAGGAATGGGCCAAAGTTATCCCTGTCACCCGGAGTATGTTTACCTTGTTGAGGGTAGAGAAAGGAGGAGAATGTAGACAGGCACTTCAGTTGTAGCTGCCAAGTTTTATTTCTTTTTCTGATGGCTAGTGCATGGGTGTCTTTTTAAGTTATTCCGAATGGTCTATTTTAGGTAAATATTTAAAATGATGTGTGTGCTTGGGGCAGCTGGTTCCTGGAATGATGTCATGCCTGGAGGCCGGGAGATAAGCCAGGAGGCTAGAATGAGGCTGGGCTTTAATTTCCAAGGAAGTTAGTGGATCCTAGAGAATGGGAGGATTCAGAAAGAGGAGGACTGGGTGACCACTTTGATGTGGAGTGGTTGGGAGGAGTCAGGGACAGGGATCAAGTTTCTGGCAGGGGCAGTTTTGGGGAGGGCAGATGCGATCAGTTTGGGATAAGAAACATCTAGAGGGGGCCTGGGATGTTCAGGGAGAAACATCTGGGAAATAGTTGAATGTTTCTGCAGGGCTGGAGGTTGGAGAGAGACTGGGCAAAGTGCCAGCGATTTGTAGAGTTGCGTTAGTCAGTCTAGGATGGGTTTTGCTGCAGTAACAAGCACCTCACCCTCCCCCCAAAAAAATCCCAGCTTAAAATATTTTAAGGTTTACCTAAAATCAAATGCAGGTCAGACAGTTCACCTCCATCTCGTAGCTCCGCCACCTGGTGAAAGCAGCCTCCAGCATCCCCAGGGCAGGGAAGATGGCAGGAGAATTTCTTGGTGGGCCTAGAAATATGCACTTCCCTCTGCCCACACCCCACTGGCCAGAAACCAGTCCAATGGCCCCATCCTCGCTGCAGAGGAGGCAGAGAAATGTAGTCTTGCTGTGAGGCCACAGCCTGGTCAACACACCGCATTGTCTTCCTCCCTATTAGTGGCGGGAGATGAAGCTGTAGGCAGGGGAGGAGGCCCAGGGAGGACTCCTGATCTCTGTTTCTTCCCTGCTGCAGGCATTACTCCACCCTGCCTCAACCTCTTCGCCCTCTTCGATGCCGAGGCCCAAGTCTGGCTGCCCCCAAACCACAACCTGGAAGTTCCCAGAGACACAAGCCTGACACTGTACTTTCGCATGAGGTGGGCAAAGGCTGTTGGGAGGCTTGTCCCCTTTTGTCCTGTCCCACACCCCCACCCCATGGGCACAGCCCTGGAATGGGCGCCCATCCCCAGCACCCTTACCTGGGCACAGGGTAGTGATGTGACACTCTGAGAGGCCCAGCCCTGCCCACTCCTCTCCTGCAGGTTTTATTTCCGGAACTGGCATGGCATGCATCCTCAGGAGCCTGCTGTGCACCGCTGCAGGGCCCCGGCGGCTGAAGCTTCCTCCGAACAGGCAGAGCAGGGGGTGCAACTCCTGGACCCAGCCTCCTTTGAGTACCTCTTTGAGCAGGTGTGAGCAGGGCCAGGGAAACATGACTCTTTGTGGGGGGCTTGAGGGCCAGGCGACCTCCCCCACTTCCCTCCCCAACTCAGTATAGCCAAGAAGTTTCACCTCATTCCATCTGGGATCCTTTGGCTGCCTGAACCAATGGGTCCTGGACCTCAGGGTTGTATGGGCAAGAATGCTGTGATTGATTAATGATGTCTGTCACATGTCCAGGATTGGGAAGGGGAGGCGGGCTGTGCATGTTGTGTATTTGGCCTTTCCAGAAAACCTTGGGCCCTTCCCTGCTCAACGTGAGCAGATGCAAGGGAGCAGAGGGGTAGTTTCCCCCATTCCCAGGGCAAGCACGAATTTGTGAATGACGTCGTGTCCCTGTGGGAGCTGTCGAGTGATGAGGAGATCCACCACTTTAAGAACGAGAGCCTGGGCATGGCCTTTCTGCACCTCTGCCACCTCGCGCTCCGCCACGGCGTCCCCCTGGAGGAGGTGGCCAAGAAGATCAGGTAGCTGGGAATGGGGCTGGGGCACGGGGGGCAGGAGTGCCCGGGGCACAGGGGGGGCCAGGGTCAACCTCGCATACTTCCTGGCCTCCATTCATTCAGCAAACATGTGTCAAGTGGCTCCAGTGAGCCAACAGGAGTTCTAGGGGTGAAGAACCCAGCAGTGAGCAAGCCCTGCCCTGCTGGAGCTCCCATCATGTGAAGGAGACAGACAATAAATCAACCAAGAAAGTGAAACATATAAGGTTTTAGACAGTGGCAGGTACACTCGGGAGAAAGTAAGCAGGAAGTGGGGTGGGGAACAGCAGGGAACAAGGGGTTTGTAATATAAAATAGGGTAACTGGGGAAGTCTTTGCTGAGAAGGTGATGTTTGAGCAAAGATTTGCCGGAAAGGAGAGGGAGGCATCTGGGGAATAGCGGTCCAGGCAGAAGAAATAGCACATGCAAAGGCCCTGAGGCTAGACTGTGCCTGATGTGCTGGACGAGAAGTGAGGAGGCCATTGTGGCCGGAGCAAGTGAGGGGGAGAGAGGGAGGAGGTGACGGCCGGCGGGTCGCAACTTGGCAGATCCTCAGAGCCCATTGGCTTTGAGAACTCACTCGAATCCCAGGGAAGGAAGGAGGACCTGGGAGCCAGCCAGCTCACTTCTAAAGACAGAGCCCTTGTGGGTCCCTGCATTGAATGAGGACTGGGACAGTCAGGGCAGACTGCCTGAAGGAGGCAGCACAGGTGCTGGGTCTTAAAGGCCAGCAGCTCTCTGTGAACCATATCCTCCATAGGATGAGGGTGGTGACAAGGAAGCCCAGAGGAGTCCCCTTCCCTGCTGAGACCTGAAGGTTGAGCAGGCAGCTTCATCTAGATGGAGAGCACAGCAATTACAGAGGCCCAGGGGCAAAAGGCCACAAAGTCCCATTTCCAGAGGAACTAAAGAGATGTGAATTGCAGGAGTCTGTAAGGCACTTGGGGGGTGGGGGGAGTGTTTCCCAGAGGGGTTGGAATTAGGGCAGGAGGCCCTTGGAATCTTGACCTTTAGGATCCCTCTGGCCATGGGGTGGGGGAGAGAGCTTGGGAAATAAGTGGAGACTGAAGCACCAAAACCTGTCTCCTGGTGCACGGCACCTTAGGGCAGGAGATGGGGAGAAGGGAACAGATTGGGGCGCCCGATGGGTTCTCCCAGAGCCGTGCCTTTGATCAACGACCACGTTAACGATAAAAGACAATAGTGACTTCTCCCATAAGCACCCCACTGTGCAGATGAGGTACCTGGGGCCTCCAGAGCTTCAGGGAGGTGCCCACAAGCTGGGGTTCCAGACCCCCACACCCCCAGCCTCCACGTGCTGCCCCTTCTTCTGTTATCTGCACCCCCCCATCCATGCAGCCCGCATTCTAGGAGCTCAGAGAGGTTAAGCCACTTGCCCTGTGCCACCCAGCTGGGCTTTCTGCTCACCCCCCACCCCCAGGCCCCTGACCTGTAACCCCCCCCACCCATGTGGTCCCCACAGCTTCAAGGACTGCATCCCGCGCTCCTTCCGGCAGCAGATCCGGCAGCACAACGCGCTGACGCGCCTGCGCCTGCGCAGCATCTTCCGCAGGTTCCTGCGGCGCTTCCAGCCCGCGCGCCTGTCGCAGCAGCTCGTCATGGTCAAGTACCTCGCCACGCTCGAGAGGCTGGCGCCGCGCTTCGGCGCCGAGCGCGTGCCCGTGCGGCGCCTGGCGCTGCTGGCCCAGGCCGAGGGCGAGCCTGCACGCCCCCGGGGCGACGAGCCGGCCCCCGTGGACCCCGCGCCCGCCGCGGGACCCCCCACCCACGAGGTGCTGGTGACCGGCACCGGCGGGATCCAGTGGCGGCAGGTACAGGCCGAGGTGAGCAAGGGCGCGCCCCTTGGGTGCCATCTGGGTTGATCAGAGCTACTGAGACAGAGACCACCCAACAGGTGGGCTTAAGAGGATTGGGGGCTGGAAGCGCAAGATCAAGGCCGTGCATTGTCCCCTGGCGTTGGCTCTTGGCACTTCTTGGGCTTCCTCCGCCTGCACCTCTCTCCTTGCTTGTCTGCCCTTCTGGCTTCTGCAGAAGCCTGGCCTCTTCCTGGCACTCAGGGCTTCTCTTGATGAGTATTAAGATCCACCCTAGTTGGCTTGGCCACACCCAAATCGGATCTTCAGACATCCCTTTCACAAAGGAGTCCACACCCAGTCGCCTCCACATGTTTAAAGAGACTATTTACAGTCAGACTCAGTGCCCAGGGGATGGGAATGTGGACTAAAAGTAAAAACAGGTCTTTTGCAGAGGCTATGACTCTTCCCCAACAGGTATTTTGCTGCTGCCTCCTCGACTCGGTGGTCCAGGGAGGGCTGGGACAGGGGTCTCCTTCCTGCCCCACCCTGGCCTGACGTCTGAGGGTGGCTCTGCCAAGTGCTTCCCCCACATGTTCCAGGACCTTGGTCTCGGGGTGTGTCTGTCCATCCCTCTGTCCCCCGGGGTCCGACTCTTTTTATCTTTTCTGGTGGTGGTAAAATATATACAACATAACATCTCCCACGGCAACCACCTTCAAGCGTAAAACTCGGTGGCGGCGTTCGTCAACATCCACAAAGTGCTGCAACCGTCACACCAAACATGACTCTGACCCTTTCAACACCCCAGATAGAAACTCTGTACCCACGAAGCACATGACTCCCCATTCCCTCTCCCCCCAGCCCCCCGTAACCTCTAATCTACCTTCTGTCTCGATGAATTTGCCTGTGTTAGTTATTTCATATTCATGAAATCGTAACAATAGCCGACCTCCTGTGTTTGGCTTCTTTCACTCAGCAGGACTTTGAGCTTCACCCATGTTGTCACATGTAGCAGAATTTCATTCTTTTTAGTGGTTAAATAAGCTTCCCGGGGTCTGTTTTTTGGGGAGAGTGTTCTCTGCCTGTGCTCTGGGGTCTGTACCTCTGGGGAATCCCTTTGGCTGGGGCTCTGGGGCCCTGGCGTGTGGGGGTGAGTGAGCTTTAGACGCTTCTCTGCCCTCCCCCAGGGTCTGGCTCCTGGAATGTGCATCTCTTGGGGGCGGGTCCCCTGTCCTACCTGCGACCCTGGGGAGCGTCCCCCGAGGAGGTCCCCTGGCCTCTCTAGCTCTCCCCTGGGGGAAGGTGCAGGGGAGTGGACAGGCGTAGCCCCAGTCCCTCCACTTGCCCTCCGTGTTGGCTTTCCAGGGTTCTAGGAAGCCCCGAGCCAGCTCATGGGGGAAGAAAGCCAAAGCCCAGGAGGCAGGCAGCCAGGTGGCGGCCAGGCTGCCGGAGCCACCATGGGTCTACTTCTGCGACTTCCAGGCCATCACACACGTGGTGGTGGCCGAGCACCATGTCAGCATCCACCGGCAGGACAACAAGCGTCTGGTGGGGCCCGGGGCTGGGGCTTGGGCTGGTGGCGGGGGGCACTCTGACCTCCACGCCTGCCTGATGCCCCCCCACCCCCACCCCATGTGCAGGAGCTGACCCTGCCTTCCCGGGCGGCTGCTCTGTCCTTGGTGTCGCTGGTTGACGGCTATTTCCGCCTGACGGCTGACTCAAGCCACTACCTGTGCCATGAGGTGGCACCCCCCCAGCTGGTGATGAGTGTCCAGAACGGCATCCACGGACCCCTGCTGTGAGTGCAGGAGGTGGGGGTGGGGCAGCCGCCGCCGAGGCTGGCAACGGGACTGAGCTTGAGGGCCTGTGGCTTTAATGTGGCGTGTGTGCACACGTCTCAGTGTGCATATGTGTGTGCGGGCATATGTGCATACGTGTCTGTGCAAACGTGCATGTGAGTGTGTAGTGCATACACGTATGTGAGGTGGAGGCATGCCCACAAGCATGCATGTGCTTACACATGTGCACACGAGTATGGCATGTGTATGTGTGTGCAGGTCAGTACACACGTGTATACACGAAGTGCACGTGTATTTGCATGCATGTGGGTGCATACAAATGTGTGCTGAGTGCGCACACATGCAAACTGCACCGTATGTGCTATGTGCATGCATTGTATACGTGTAAAATGAGCGTCTGGTGTGTGCACTGGGTACCTGTGAGTGCATAGGTGTGCATGCATGTGTGAGTATGCATCTGTATGAGTGTGCATTGTGCACGTGTGTGCATGTATGCATGTGTGTGAGTGCACCCGGGATGATGGTATGGGCGGTCATGTGTCCCTGAGAGTGCCTGTCGAGGGCCTGTCCTCGTGCCTGTCTGGTCGTGTGACAGCCAGTCTTTGTGCAATGGGTACCGCTCCAGGGGCCGCATTTGAGGTTGCCGTCGCGTGTTCTGACACCTGATGGGACAGGTGATTTGCGGAGTGGGCACTGTGTGTCGCATGGTGCTGCTGGTCCTTCTGGAGTCTGTGTGGGGACTCACGGTGCTCGTGTGCAGATGCGTGTCATGGTGATATCACCATGTGTGTGTCACCCTCTCAGCGGTTCTGCCTGTGACTTCATCGCTGACAGTGGAAAGGTGTCTGGAAGTACAGGCACGGTCGCCAGGCGAACCTTCATTGGTCCTGTGTGCTGCTGGCTCAGGGCTCATGACCGTCGGCTCATCTGGTTGTCAGTGTCCTCGTCCTGCTGTGACATGGGCCTCAGTCCCTGGGGTATTTAAGGTGGCTGCACCCCTCTGACCCAAGTCTGTACTTCCGGGGAGGGTGATGTGTCCGTTTCACCTCCCAGCGGCTCTGGCTGTGCCTCTCATGGGGGGCTCGTGTGAGCCACCGGTGCAGGGATCTGGGGGCCACATCTGTGTGAGAGCCGCTGGGCGTCAGCGTCACCTTGTAGTGCCCGTTTGTGTTTGTGCCCTTTGTCACCTCCAGCTCTGGGATGTCGCTGCCCCCATGGAGCCCGTTACCTGGGGTAAGAGGCTATATCTGTGATGGTTGTCATTTAGGTGTGTGACAGGCATTCTACTGTGTGTCCCCATGGGTCTTATTTTCCTGGGCTGCTCAAGCAGACACCATGAATCGGGTCGGGTTAAAGAATGGGAGTTAATTTGCTCTTGGTTTTGAGGCTAAACCAGAGTCCAGATCAAGACGTCATCAAGGCAATGCTTTCTGCCCGAACACGTGGCGTTCTGGGGCTGGCTGCTGGCGACCCTCGGTCCTGAGTTTGTCACGTGGCAAGGCACATGGTGGCGTCTCCAGGTCTCTCCCTTCTCTTCTGGGTCCCACTGATGTTCAGCTTCTGGCTGCAACCGCCCGTGACTTCCTCTTTCTGTGTCTGAATCTCGTCCTGCTTATAAAGGTCTCCAGTGATAGGATGACGACCCATCCTGATTGGGCTGGGCCACACCTTCACTGAAGTCACCTCATCAGAAGGTCCTCCACAGGCATGGATTAAGTTTAAGAACATGCTTTTCTCGGCTGCACGCAGCTCCAAACCGGCACCCAGTGTGAGCAGCTGTGTCCCTGGTGTGTGCCCGCCCGGCATCTGTGTCCCTGTGTGAGTGGTTGAGCCTGCCACATGTCTTCCTGTCTCAGTTTGTCACCCCGTGAGCGACTGACAGGTGCGTCACGCTTGAGCGTGTGTGTCTCCACGTGAGTAGCCACACGTGTGCCAGTGCCACATCGGCTGTGTGTCCGGGGTCCGTGTCGCTGTGTGAGCGGCTGTGCCTGGCATTTGTCCCAGCTGGGCACGGGTCCCCGTGGGCAGTCTTGCGTGTCCCCGTGGCCAGATGTGGGTCCAGCAGTGACCCCAGGTGCCTTTGTCCCCCCTCCCCCCCACACCCCGCAGGGAGCCCTTTGTGCTGGCCAAGCTCCGGCCCGAGGCCGGCCTCTACCTCATCCACTGGAGCACCAGTTGCCTCTCCCGCCTGATTCTCTCGGTGGCCCAAGCCAGCCAGGTGGGCCTGGGGCCGTGGGCTGGGGCAGGGCGCACCCCTGCCTGCACTGCATCCCTCCTCACCGCTCCCAACCCTGTCACCCCCACTGCCCCACCCCCCCAGGCACCCCACGGGCCGAGCCTGCGCTTGCGGAAGTT
>JAQZBX010055885.1:0-18308 GCA_029593785.1 Cabassous unicinctus | reverse complement strand
GTTAGGGCTTTGGTTTGTGTAAGGTTTAGGTTTAGGGTTCCGGTTAGAGTTAGGTTATTGTTAGAGTTAAGGTTAGGATTAGGGTTAAGGTTAGGTTTAGGGTAGGGTTAGGTTAATGTTGGGGTGAGGTTAGTGTTCATGTTTCGGTTAGGGTTAAGGTTAAGTTTAGGTTTAGCGTTTTGATTAGGTTTAGGGTTACGGCTAGATTAGGGTTAAGCTTAGGGTTAGGGTTAGGGTTATGATTGTGGTAAAGTTTAGTGTTACGGTTTGTTTGGCTCCTATGCACTTGATTTCACTCACATGTATACACACAGCTTTTACCTAATGCTAAGCCAATGCAGTGGTTTAGGGTTAGGTTTAGGGTTTGGGTTAGGTTTAGGATTAGGTTTAAGGGTGTTTAGGGTTAGGGTTAGGGTTAGAATTAGGGTTAATTTAGGGTAAGGGTAAGGGTAAGTGTTAAGGTTAGGGTTAGTGTTAGGGTAAGGTTAGTGTTAAGATAAGGTTTAGGGTTAGTGTTTGGATTAGGGTTAGGGTTACGATAAAAGTTAGGATTAGGCTAGTGTTAGGTTTTGGGTTAGGATGAGGTTTATGATTAGGGAAGGGATCAGTTTAGTGTTAGGTATTGGATTTGGGTTACGGCTAGTTTTATGGATAGGATTAGGTTAGGTTTAGGGTCAGGGTAAACGTTAGGGCTGGTTTGGCTGCTATGCACTTGGGTTTACACACATGTGGGCACACGGCTAATACCTAATTCTAAGTCAATGCAGTGATTTTGGGTAAGGGTGAGGGTTAGGGTTAGGGTTAGTGTCAGGGTTAGGTATAGGTTTAGGTTTAGGTTTAGGGTTAATTTAGGGTAAGGGATTGGGTTAAGTTAGTGTAAGTGTTAGGGTTTGGGTTAACGTTAGGAATAGCCTTAGGGTTATGGTTAGGGTTAGGTTAGTGTTAGAGTTAGGCTTATGGTTTGGGTTATGTTTAGGAGTAGGGTTAAGGTTAGGATTAGGTTATTGTTAGCATTAGCGTTAGGGTTAGGATTAGTGTTAGGGTTAGGGTTAGTGTTTGGGTTTAAGGTTAGGGTTAGTGTTAACTTACAGTTAGGATTTTGGTTTAGTGTTAGCATTAGGGTGTTTGTGTTAGCATTAGGGTGAGTGTTAGGGATAGTTTAGGGTTAGAGTTACGGTTAGGTTTCGGGTTAGGATTAGGTTTAGGTTAAGGTTAGGGTGAGGTTACTCTTACGGTTAGGTTTACGGCTAGGGTTAGGACTAGGTTAAGGTAAGGATGAGGTTAGGCTTAGGGTTTGGAATAGCCTTAGGCTTAGGGTTAGGGTTAGGATTAGTGTTAGGGTTAGGGTTAAGGTAAGGGTTAGGGTGACGTTTTTGTTAGTATTAGGTTTAGAGTTAGGGTTATGGTTTGTTTGGCTGTTATGCACTTTCTTTCACTCACATGTATACACACAGCTTTTACCTAAATCTAAGTGAAAGCAGTGGTTTCTTCACGTTACAAACGAAAATAAGATTTTTGTTTTACTGGCTGTTATGCATGTGTTTTCACATAAATCATTTTGAAAACTGATTTTACCTAACACTCTGTGAGTGCAGGAGTTAATTCAACTTTGAATGTTAAGTAAGATACTTGTTTGTTAGGCTGCTATGGCTTGCTTTCACTCATTATCCATGTAAAAACACTGCTTTTCCCTAATGCACTGTGAAAGCACTGGTTTCTTCAGTTTTCCAAATTAAGTGATATACTCATTACACTGGCAGCTATCCCCTTGTTTTCTCTTCCAACAAATATCAAAATATTACTTTTACTATGCCAAAGTAGCAGTTACTTCACTTTTGAAATTTTTGTAAGATTCTTGTTTCTTACAATTCTATGCACGTTTTTACAGTTAAAATCAACTTGAAAACACTGCTATTCCCTAATGCTGGCTGAATGCATTGAGTTCTTGGTTTCGAAAACCATAAAAGAAACTTGTTTCATTGGCTGCTTTGCATGTGTATTCACGTACAATCAATTTCAAGACACTGGTTTCACCTAACTCTCTATCAATGCAGTAGTTATTTCAAGTTTGAAAGGTAAATAAGGTTATTGTTTGGCTGCTATGCAGTTGCTTTCAATCATATGTCAACACATGGCTTTTCCTAATTCTAAGCCTATGCAGTGGTTTAGGGTCAGGGTTAGGGTTAGGGTTACGGATAGTGTTTGGATTAAGGTTATGGTTAGGTTTAGGTTAGGGTTAGGATTTAGGGTTAGTTTTTGGGTTAGGGTTAATGTTAGCTTACGGTTAGATGAGGGGTAGGGTTAGGGTTAAGGGTAAGATTAGGATGAGGTTCGGGTTAGGATTAGGTTTAGGGTTAGGGTAAGTGTTTGGGTTAACATTCGGGTTAGATTTAGGGTTAGGGCTAGATTAAGATTAGGGTTAGTGTTAGGTTTAGGATTAGGGTTAGGTTTAGGGTTTGGTTAGGTTAAGTTTAGGGTAAGGGATAGGGTTAGGGTTAGGGTTAGTGGTAGGATTTGTTTGGGTGCTATGCACTTGCTTTCACTCACATATGAACTAATGGCTTTTACCTAATGCTAAAACAATGCCTTGGTTTAGTGTTAGGTTTAGGTTTAAGGTTAGGTTTAGGGTTAGTGTTAGGGATAGGTTATGGTTAGAGTTAAGGTTTGGGTTAGGGTTAGGGTTAGAGTGAGTTTAATGTTACTGTGAGTTTAGGCTTATGGTTAGTGTTAGTGTTTGGGCTAGGGTTAGGGTAAGGTAAGGATGAAGTTAGGGTTAGGGTTATGGTGGGCATTAGGCTTAGGTTTAGTGTTAGGTATAATGTTAGGGTTAGGGTTACGTTTTGGATAGGGTTAGGTTTAGGTTTAGGGTTATGGTTTATTTGGCTGGTATGCACTTACTTTCACTCACATGTATACACATGGCTTTTATGTAAATATTAGCCAAAGCTGTGGATTCTTCAAGTTGCAAACCAAAATAAATTTGTGTTTTACTGGCTGCTATGCATGTGTTTTCATTTAAAATCATCCTAAGAACACTGATTTTAACTAACACGCTGTGAGTGCAGGAGTTAATTCAACTTTGAATGTTAAGTAAGATACTTTTTTTTAAGCTGCTATGCACTTGCTTTCACTCATTATCAATGTAAAAACACTGCTTTTCCCTAAAGCTGTGCCAAAGCACTGGTTTCTTCAGTTTTCCAAATTAAGTGATATACTCATTACATTGGCAGCTATGCCCTTGTTTTCACTTACAATGAATATCAAAACACTACTTTTACTATGCCAAAGGAGCAGATACTTACTTCACTTTTGAAATCTATGTAAGATTCTTGTTTCTTACACTGTTATGCATGTGTTTTCACTTAAAATCAAGTTGAAAACACTGCATTTACCAAACGCTGGCTGAATGCAGTGAGTCCGTTGTTTTGTAAACCAAAAAGAAACTTGTTTCATTGGATGCTTTGCATGTGTATTCACTTACAATCAACTTCAAGACCCTGGTTTCACCTAACTCTCTGTGAATGCAGTAGTTACTTCAAGTTTGAAAGTTAAATAAGGTTATTGTTTGGCTGCTATGCAATTGCTTTCAATCATATGTCAACATACAGCTCTTTCTTAATGCTAAGACAATGCACTGGTTTAGGCTCAGCGTTAGGGTTAGGGTTATGGCTAGGATTAAGGTTACATTTAGGGTTAGGTTACGGTTAGGATTTAGGGATAGGATTTGTGTTAGGGTTAGGGTTAGTTAGGGTTAAATTAGGGTTAGGGTTACGGTTAAGTTTAGGATGAGGTTAGGGATAGGATAAGGTTTAGGGTTTGGGTTAGTGTTTAGGTTAGGGATAGGGTTAAGGTTAGGTTTAGGGTTATGGTTAGATTAGGGTTAGGGTTAGGGTTAGGGTTAAGTTTAGTGTTAGGTTTAGCATTTGATTTAGGTAAAGTTTACCATAAGGATTAGGGTTAGGGTTTGGGTTAGTGGTAGGGTATGTTTGGCTGCTATGCACTTGCTTTCAGTCACATATGAATACACGGCTTTTACCTAATGCTAAGCCAATGCTGTGGTTTAGGCTTAGGGTTAAGTTTCAGGATCAGGTTAGGGTTATGTTTATGTTAGCCTTACGGTTTTGGGTTAGGCTTAAGGTTATGTTTAGTGTTAGTATTAGGTTTAGGGTTGGGTTTAGGGTTAAAGTTAGGTTAGGGTTAGAGTTAGGGTTAGGGTTAGGGTTAGGTTTAGGGTTAGGGTTAACATTAGATGTAGGTTTAGTGTTAGGGTGTGGGTTTAGGTTTTGGGTTAATGTTACAGTTAGGTTTAGTGATAGGGTTAGATTAGGGTTACAGTAAGTGTTAGAGTTAGCATTAAGTTTACATTAAGGTTTAGGGTTAAGCTTAGGGAAAGGTTAGGTTTTAGATTAAGGTTAGGGTTTTGGTTAGGATTAGGGTAAGTTTTAGTGTTTCTGTTTAGGGTTTCGGTTAGGGTTAGTTTAGGGTTTGGGTTTTGCAATAGGATTAGACAAGTGTTAGTATTAGGTTTAAGTTTAGTGTTAGGGTTAGGTTTGTGTTATGGGTAGAGTTATGGGTAGAGATAATGTTAGTGTTAGGGTTATGGATAGTGTTAGGTTAAGGTTACGATGAGGTTTGGTTTAGGGTTATGGTTAGGACTAGGGTTAGTGTTAGAGATAGGGTAAAGTTAAGGTTTGCATGAGGTTAGGGTTACTGTTAGGTAAGGATTAGGGTTTGGGTTACGTTAGGGTTAGGATAAGTGTTAGGGTGTGCTTAAGGTTTAGCTTTATGGATACGGTTATGTTAGGGTTGGGGTTAGGGTTTGTTTTAGGATTTGTTTGGCTGCTATGCACTTGCTTTCCCTCATATGTGAACACACGGTTTTACCCAATGCTAAGCCAATTCTGTGGTTTTGGGTTACTTTTAGGGGTAGGGTTAGATTATGGTTAGGGTTAGGGTTCGGTTAGGGTTTTGGTTTTGGGCCAGCGTGATGGTCAGGGTCATTACTAGTGTTAGGTTTAGGGTTAGGTTTAGTGTTAGGGTTATGTTTGGGTTAGAGTTAAGTTTAGGGTTAGGGTTAGGGTTAGGGTAAAGATTAGTTTAATGTTAGAGTCAGTTTAGGTTTAGGGTTAGGGTTAGGGTTAGCTTTACGTATAGAGATAGGTTAGGTCTAGGGTAAGTGTTAGGGATAGGTTACAGGTTAGGGTTAAGTTTAGGGTTAGGGTTAGTGTTAGGGGATAGGTTAGGTTTAGATTTAGGGTTAGGATTAAGGTTAAGGTAAGGCTTAAGTTAAGGTTACAGTGAAGTAAGGTTTAGGATTAGGTTTAGGGTTAGGATTAGGGATAAGTTTAAGTTAGTATTAGAGTTAGGGTTAGGTTTATGTTGAGGGTTAGGGTTAGGTTAACGTTAGTGTGAGTTTAGGGTTACGGTTAGGGTTAGCGTTATGGTTTTGGTTAGGTTTAGGTTTAGGGTTAAGGTTAGGGTAATGGAAAATTTAGGGTTAGGAATAGTGTTAGGTTTATGGTTTGGATTTAGGATTTTTGTTAGGATTAGGTTAGGGTTAGGGTTTTGGGTTAGGGTAAGGATTAGTGTTTGTGTTAGGGTTAGGGTCAGGTTTAGGTTTAGTTTTAGTGATAGGGTTAGGTTTAGGTTAGGATGAGATTAGGGTTACAGTTTTGGTTTTCATTAGGGCTAGGGTCATGATTAGGTATAAGGATAGGGTAAGGTTAAGTTTAGGAGGAATTAAGGGTTACTCTTAGGTTAGGGTCTGGGTTAGAGTTAGGGTTAGTTTTAGGTTACGGTTCTGTTTAGGGTTAGGGTTTGGGTTAGTGTTAACATTATGTATAGATTTAGGTTAGGGTTAAGGTAAGGGTTAGGGTTAGGTTATGGCCTACTGTTCAGTTTAGGGTTAGGTTTAGTGTTAGGGTTAGTTTAGGGTTCGGTTTAGGTTTAGGGTTTGGGTTAGTGTTAAGATTATTTATAGAGTTAGGTTAGGGTTAGGGTCAGGGTTAGGGCTAGATTACGGGTTAGTGTCAGGTTTATGGTTAGGGTTTGTTTTAGGGATAGGTTAGGGTTAGATTTGGGTTACAGTTAGGGTTAGGGATATGGTTAGGTTTAGTTTACTGTTAAGGTTTGTTTGGCTGCTATGCACTTACTTTCACTCACATGTGAACACACGGATTTTACCTAATGCTAAGACAATGCAGTGGTTTAGGTTTAGGGTTAGGTTTTGGATTAGGATATGTGTTAGGGTTAGGGGTGTTCAGGGTTAGGTTTAGGGTTAGAGTTTTGGTTAGTTTAGGGTAAGGGTAAGGGTTAGGTTTAGCATTAGGGTTAGATTTGGGCTTGATTAATGTTAGGGTTTTTGTTTGCATTAGGGTTAGGTTTAGGATTAGGGTTAGGATTAGGTTAGGTTTAGTGTTAGGGTTAGTGTTAGGGTAAGGTTAGGGTAAGGGTTAGGCTTTCGGTTAGGGTTTGTTTGGCTGCTATGCACTTACTTTCTCTCACATGTGAACATAGGACATTTACCTAATACTAAGCCAATGCAGTGGTTTTGGGTTAGGGTTAGTGTTAGGTTTAGGTTTAGATTAGGGTTATGGTTAGGTTTAGGGTTACATACAGATCATGGTTTGGGGTTAGTGTTAGGTTTAGGGTCAATGTTAGTGTTAGGTTTATAGTTAGGCTTAATGTTAGGATTAGCTTAGCATTAGAATTAGGGTTAGGGTTAGGCTTAGGCTTAGGGTTAGGGGTAGGGTTAGGTTAAGGTTAGGGTGAAATTAGTGTCAGCATTAGGGTTAGGGTTTCCTTTATGGATAGGGTTAGGTTGGGGTTAGGGTTAGGGTTAGTGTTAGGTCCAGGGTTAATGTTAGTTTTAGGGTTAGTGTTAGTGTTAGGGTTAGGGTGACATTAGAGTTAGGGTTATTGTTATGTTTAGGGTTAGGGGTAGGGTAAGTTTAACATTAGGATGAAGTTAATGTTACTCTAAGGTTATGGTTACAGTTAGGGTTAGGTTAGGGTTAGGTTAAGGGAAAGGTTTGGGTTACAGTTAGCCTTTGAATAAGTTTAGGTTAGGGTAAGATTTAGGGTTAGGGTTAGGGTTTGTTTGGCTGCTTTGCACTTGCTTTCACTCACATGTGGACACATTGCTTTTACCAAATGTTAAGCAAATGCAGTGGTTTTGGGTAAGGATTATGGAAAGGGTTAGGGTTATGGTTTGGTTAAGTGTTAGGTTATGGTTTGGATTAGGGATACGGTTAGAGTTAGTTTTTGGGTTTGGGGAATATTTAGGGTCAGGGTTAGGATTATGGTTAGGGTTAGGGTTAGGGTTAGGTTTAGGTTTAGGGTTTATGGTTAGGGTTAGTGTTAGGTTTAGGGTTTATGGTTAGGGTTAGGGTTAGGTTTAGGGTTAGGTTTAGGTGAGGATTAGGTTAGAATTAGGGTTAGTTTAGGGTTAGGTTAAGCGTTAGGGTTTTGGTTAGGTATAACTTTATGGATAAGCTTAGGTTGGTGTTAGGGTTAGGGTTAGGTTTAATGTTTGATTAAGGTTAGGGATAGGGTTAGTGTTAGGGTTAGGTTAGGGAAGTGTTAGGGTTAGGGTTAGAATTAGGGTTAGATTTAGGGTTACGGTTAGGTTAGGGTTAGGTCAGGGTTAGTGTTAGGGATATGGTTAGGGGTAGTGTTAGGGATAGGGATAGTGTTAGGTTTAGGTTAGGGTTGCGATTACTGTTAGGGTTAGGGTTATGCAAAGGGTTTTGCTTTAGTGGTAAGGTTAGGGTTAGGTTAGTGTTAGGGTTTTGGTTAAGGGTTTGGTGTAGGGTAAGGGTTAGTGTTAGGTTTAGGTTTTGGGTTAGGGTTAGGTTAAGTTAGGGTTAGAGTTAAGGTTGTGGTTATGGTTATGGTTTGAGTTAGGTTAAGGTTAGTGTGAGTTTAGGTTTATGGTTAAGTTTAGGATTAGGATTTGGGTTAGGGATGTGATTAGGTTTTAGGGTTAGTGTTCGGTTTAGGATTAGGGTTAGGGTTAGTTTTAGGGTTAGGGATAGGTTTAGGTTAAGGTTAGGTTGAGTTTAGGGTTACGGTTAGGGTTAGGGTTAAGATTTGGTTTAGGGTTAGGGTTAGGGTTAGGATTAGGGTTTGGGTTTGGTTTAGGTTTAGGGTTAGTTATAGGGTTGTGTTAGGTTTAGTATTAGGGTTAGGGTTTGGGTTAGGATTATGGCTAGGGTTAGGCTTTGGTTTTAGGTTTAGGGTTAGATTTCAGTTAGGGTTTTAGGTTATGGCTAGGATTAGTGTAAGGTTTAGGGTTAGGATTAGGTTTAGGTTAGGTTTAAAATTATGGTTACGGTTAGTGTTATGTATAGGTTTAGATTAAGTTTTTGGATGAGGTTAAGTTTAGGGTTAGGGTTAACATCAGGCTTAGGTTTAGGGTTATGTTTAGTGTTGGGGTTAAGGTTAAAGTTAGGGTTCATGTTAGCAGTTATGGTTAGGGTTAAGGCTAGTTTTAGGGTTAGGGTTAGGGTTTGATTGGCTGGTATGCCCTTACTTACACTCACATGTATACACATGGCTTTAACCTAATTCTAAGACAATGTTGTGGTTTCTTCACTTTACAAACCTAAATCAGATTCTGTTTAATTAGCAGCTATGCTTGTGATTTCACTTAAAATTCTCTTCAAAATTCTGGTTTTACCTAACATGCTGTGAATGCAGGAGTTAATTCATCTTTGAAAGTTAAGAAAGATACTTATTTGGCAGCTATGCACTTGCATTCACTCAGTATCAATGTAAAAATACTGCTTTTCTCTATTGTTATGCGAAAGCACTGGTTTCTTCAGTTTTCAAAATTAAGCGATATACTCATTACATTGGCAGCTATGCCTTTGTTTTCACTTACAACGAATCTCAAAATACTTCTTTTAACATGCCAAAGGTGCCTTTTCTTCACTTTTGAAATCTAAGTAAGATTCTTATTTTCTACATTGCTATGCACGTGTTTTCACTTACAATCAACTTGAAAACACTGCTATCCCCTAAAGCTGTCTGAATGCAGTGAGTTCTTTGGTAAAAAAAACAAAAAAACAAAATAGAAACTTGTTTCATTGGCTGCTTTGCATGTGTATTCACGTTCAATCAACTTCAAGGCACTGGTTTCACCTAAATCTCTGTGAATGCAGCAATTACTTCAAGTTTGAAAGGTAAATAAGATTATTGTTTATTTGGCAGCTCTGCACTTCCTTTCACTCATATGTCATCACATGGCTTTTACCTAATGCTAATCCATGCAGTGGTTTAGGGTCATTATTAGGGTTAGTGTTAGGGTTAGGATTAAGTTTTGTTTAGGTTTTAATTTTAGAGATTTTGTTAGGGTTAGCATTATGCATATGATTAACTTAGGGTAAGTGTTAGGCTGAGGGTTAGGGTGAGGATTTGTGTTAGGGTTAAGGTTATGGTTATGGTTTCGGTTTAGGGTTATGGTTATGTTAAGTTTATGGTTAGGTTTTTGGTTTATTGTTTGGATTAGTGTAAGGGATAGTGTTAGGTTAAGCGTTAGCATTAGAATTAGGTTTGGGTTAGAGTTACGTTTAGGGTAAGGGTTAGGTTTAATTTCAGGTTAGGGTGAGTTTAGCATTACGGTATGGTTATGGTTAGGGTTTGGTTAAGGGTTAGTGTTGGGGTTTAGGGTTAGTGTTAGTGTTAGGGTTCAATTAGGGTTAGGGTTAGGGTTAGGGTTGGGGTTTGGTTTAGTGTTAGGTTTAGGGTTAGGATTAGTGTAAGTGTTATGTTAGCATTAGGATTACAGTTAGGGTTTCTGTTAGGATTAGGGTTTCTGTTAGGCTTTAGGTTTTAGGTTTCAGTTAAGTTTAGGTTAAGTTTAGGGTTTTGGATTAGGGTTAGGGTTACTGTTAATGTAAGGTTTAAGATAAGGTTAGGGTTTGGTTTAGGTTAGTTTTAGAGTTAGTGTTAGGGTTATATTATGGTTAGGGCTAGGTTTAGGGTTAGTGTCAGCTTTATGTTTGGTAAGTGTTAGCATTAGGTTAGGGTTAGATTTAGGGTTAGGGCTAAGTTTTGTGTTAGGTTTAGGGTTATGGTTATGGTTTAAGGTTAAGGTTAGTGATAGTGTTAGTGTTACATTAGATTAGGGTTAGTGTTAGGTTTATGGAAGGGTTACGTTAGTGTTAGGGTTAGGTATAAGTTAGGGTAAGGATTTTGATTAGGGTTTGTGTTAGGATTAGTGTTAGGTTTAGGGTTTGGGTTTAGGTTTTGAGTTAGGGTCAGGTTTGGGTTAGGGTTTTGGTTTAGGTCTAGTGTTAGGGTTAGGGTTAGGTTAGGGTTAGGTTTAGGGTTAGGGATAGGGTTATGTTAAGTTTAGAATGAGGTTAGAATTAGAGTTAAGTTTTGGGTAAGTGTTAGGGTTTGGTTTAAGTTTAGGGATATGTAAGGTTAAGGGAAGGATGAGTTTAGTGTTACTGTTAGGTTAGTGTTCGGGTTAGGGTTAGGTTTGGGTTAGCTTAGGGTTTGGTTTATGTTTAGTGTTTGGGTTACAGTTAGCTTTATGGACAGGGTTAGGTTAGAGTGAGGGTCAGGGTTAGGGTTATGGTTTGTTTGATTGCTATGCACTTGCTTTCACTCACCTGTGTACACAGGGCCTTTACCTAAAGCGAATCCAATGCAGTGGTTTTAGGTTAGAAGTAGGGTTAGGTTTGGGGTTATTGTTAAGGTTAAGGTTAGTTTAGGGTTACGGTTAGTGTTAGGGTTAGGGTTAGGTGAGGGTAAGTGTTAGGGTTAGGGTTAGGGTGAGGATTACAGTTAGGGTTAGTGTTAGATTAAGGTTACATTTTGGGTTATGATTAGTTTTAGGTTTAGGGGTATGATTAGTGTTATATTTAGTTTAGGGTTATGATTAGTGTTAGTGTTAGGGTTAGGGTTATGGTTAGGGTTTTGGTTTTGGTTTATGGTTATGGTTAATTGAGTGTTAGGGTTTTGGTTTAGAGTTAAATTTAGGGTAAAGGATAGTGTTAGGTTTTGGGTTATGTTTAAGGTTATGGTTAGGGTAGGGTTAGAGTTCGGAATAGCGTTATGTTTACAGTTAGGTTTAGGTTAAGTTTAGGGTGAGGTTAGTGAAATGGATAGGATTAATGTTAAGTTATAGGTTAGGGTTAAGTTTAGACTTTAGGGTTAGGTTATGAGATAAGGATAGATTAGTGTTAGGTTTGGAGTTAGCTTTAGGGTTAGGGTTGGGATTAGGGTTAGGTTAGGTTTAGGTTTAGGATTAGGGTTAGTGTTTGGGTTAGGATTAGAGTTAATTTTAGGGTTTGTCTTAGGGTTAGGTTAGGGTTAGAGTTTTGGTTTAAGGTTAGGTTTAGGGTTACTGTTAGGTTTATTGTTAGGGTTAGGGTTAGGGTAAGGATTTGTTTATTGTTAGATTTAGGATTAGGGTTAGGTTTAGGGTTAGGGTTAGGGATAGTGTTAGGTAAAGTTGAGGATCAAGTTAGGTTTAGAGTTATGGTAATGGTTAGGGTAAGGTTTAGGTTTAGGTTTAGCATTAGCATTAGGTTAGGGTTATGGTTATGGGTTAGGATAATGGCTAGAGTTAGTGATAGGGTTAAGGTTAATGTTAGCTTTATGGATAGATTTTGGTTAGTGTTAGGGTTAGGCTTAAGTTTAAGGCCAGTGTTAGTGTTAGCTTTAGGCTTCTGGTTAGTGTTATGGATAGGTTAGGGTTAGAGTTAGTGTTAGGTTAAGGGTTATGGTAAGAGTTAGGATTAGGTTAAGGTTAGGGTCAGGTTAGGGTTAGGGTTTGGTTTATGGTTTAGGTTAGGGTTAGTGTTTGGTTTAGTGTTTAAGTTACGGTTAGGGTTAGGTTATGTTTAGATTTAGTGCTAAGGTTAGGGATAGGTTTAGTGTTAGGCTAAGGTTAGGGTGAGATTTAGGTTAGGCTTACCGTTAGGGTTAGGGTTTGTGTTAGGGTTAGGGATAAGTTCTAGTGTCAGGGTTAGGGTCAGGTTTAGGTTAGGGTTAGGATTAGGGTTTGGGTTTGGTTTAGGATTAGGGTGAGGGTTAATATTATGTTTATTATTAGGTTTAGGGTTAGGGTTAGTTTAGGGTTAGGATTATTTATAAGGTTAGGGGTAGGGTTAGGGTTGGGATAGTATTTGGTTAAGGTTAGTAGAGATAAGGTTTAGAGTTGTGCTTAGGTTTAGATTCAGGTTTAGTGTCCATTTTACGGTTAGGGTTAGGGATACGGTAAGATTAAGATTAGGATGAGGTTAGTTTTATTGTTAGGTTAGGGTTAGGGTTAAGGTAAAGTTTAGTGTTATAGTTATGATAGGTTTATATTTAGGGAAAGGGAATGGGTTCGGGTTAGCGTTATGGATATGGTTAGGTTCAGGTTAGGGTTACGGTGAGTGTTAGCATTTGTTTGGCTGCTATGCACTTGCTTCAACTCACATGTAAACACACGGCTTTTACCTAATGCTAAACCAATACAGTGGTTTTGGGTTAAGGTCAGGTTTAGGGCTAGGGTTAGAGTTAGGTTTGACTAGGGTATGGGTTAAGAATATGGTTAGGTTAGGGTTATGGTTTTGGGTTAGGGTTACAGTTAGTGTCAGATTTAGTGGTAGGTTTAGGATTAGGTTAGTGTTGGGGTTAGGTTAGGTTTAGAGTTAGGGATAGAGTTAGGGTTAGGGTTAGGTTAAGGTTAGGGTGAGGTTAGGGATAGGGTTAGGGTTACGGTTACATTTAGGGTTACAGTTTAGCATTAGGGTTAGGTTTAGTGTTAGGATTAGGTAAGTGTTTGGTTGCTATGTACTTTTTTCACTCACATGTGAACACATGGCTTTTACTTAATGCTAAGCCAATGCAGTGGTTTAGGGTTAGGTTAAGGGTTTGTTTTAGTGTCAGGTTTAGTTTTACGGTTAGGGTTAGGGTTAGGGTCAGGGGTAGTTTTAAGTTTACATTTAGGTTATGGAAAAGATTATTGTTTGGGCTAGGGTTAGGGTTAAGGTTTGGGTTTAGAGTTAGGGTTAGGTTTAGGTCAGGGTAAGGGTTTGATTTAGGGTTTGGTTTAGGGTATGGGTTAGTGTTAGTATAGGGTTAGAGTTAGGGATAGGGTTAAGTTAGTATTAGAGTTAGGGTTATGGTTACAGTAAGGGTTAGGGTTTGGTTTTTTAGGGTGAGTTTAGGGTTATGGTGAGGTTTGGGTTAAGGTTAGGGTTTAGTGTTATGGTTAGGGTTTGATTAGTGTTAGGATTAGGGTTAGGGTTAGGGTTATATTAGATTTAGGATTAAGGTTAGGGTTTGGGTTAGAATTATGGTTAGGGTTAGGATTTGGGTTTAGGGTTAGGGTTAGGGTTAGGTTATGGTTAAGGTTTTGGGTTAGGGTTAGGTTTATATTTAGTGTTAGGTTTAGGACTGGGTTGTGGTTAGGTTTAGGTTAGTGGTGAGTTAGTTTTAGGGCTAGGGTTAGGGTAAGCTTTAGGGATAGGGTTAGGTTAAGGTTAGGATGAAATTAGGGTTAGAGTTAGGGTAATTATTAGGGTTAGGGTTAGGTTTAGGGATAGGGTAAGGTTAATGTTAGGATGAGGTTAGGGTTACTGTTAGTTTAGGGTTAAGTTTAGGTGAGGGTTAGGTTTAGGGTTAGGGTTTGTTTGCTTGCTATGCACTTGATTTCACTCACTTGTGAATGTACATCATTTACCTAATCTAAGCCAATGCATTGGGTTTTGGTGAGAGTCAGTGTTAGGGATAAGTTTAGTGTTAGTGTCAGATAAGGGTTAGGGTTAGAGTAAGTGTCAGTGTTAGTGTTAGGTTAAGTTTAGTGTTAGTGTTATGTTTAGTTTAGGGTTAGGGTTAGTGTTAGGGTTATGGTTTTGGGTTAGGGTTCGTGTTAGTGTCAGTGTTAGTGTTAGTTTAAATTTAGTGTTAGTGCTAAGTTTAGGTTAATTTTAGGGTTAGTGTTAGCGTGAGGGTTAGGTTCAGGGTTGGGATAGGTTAAGTTTAGGGTCACCTTAGGGTTAGAGTTAGGGATAGTTTAGCTTTAGATTTAGGTTTAGCATTCAGGTTAGGGTTAGGGTTAGTTTAAAGTTAGGGTGAGTTTAGTATTAGCTTCAGGGTTAGGGTTAGGTTTTGGGTTATGTTTAAGTTTAGCAGTTAAGTTTAGGGTTAGTACTAGAGTTAGCTTTAGGGTTAGGGTTTTTATTAGGGTTAGGTTAGGGTAAGGATAAGTGTTAGGGTTCAGGTAAGGATTAGGTTTAGGGTTAGGGTTTGGGTTTAGGGTGTGGTGATGTTTAGGTTAGGATTAGGAATTGGGTTTGGGTAAGGTTAAGTGTTAGTTTTAGGTTTAGGGTTAGGGTTAGGTTTAGGGTAAGGTTAGGTTTAGAGTTAGGGTGAGGTTTAGCTTTAGGGATAGGGTGAGTTTTAGGGTTACAGTTATGGTTTAGGGTTAGTGTTAGTGTTATGGTTAGGGTTAGGTTTAGATTAGGATTAGGGTTATGGTTAGCGTAGGTTAGGATTAGGGTTAGGGTTAGGTTTAGGGATAGGCTAGGTTTAGGATTATGGTTAGGGTTTAGGTTAGGATTAGTTTTAGCGTTAGGGTTTGTGTTTAGGGTTTGGGTTAGGGTTAGGTTATGGTTAAGGTTTTGGGTTAGGTTTAGGGTTAGTTTTTGTGTTAGGTTTAGGGTTAGTTTTTGTGTTAGGTTTAGGGTTAGGTTTAGGTTTAGGATTAGGTTAGGTTTAGATTTAGGGTTAGGGTTAGGTTTAGGTTTCGGAATAGGGTTAGTTTTAGTTTAGGATGAGGTTAGGTTTAGAGTTAAGGTTAGGGTTTGGGTTAGGGATAGGGTTAAGGATTGGTATAGGGTAAGGTTAAGGTTAGGATGACGATAGTTTTACTGTTAGTTTATGTTTCGTGTTAGGGTTAGGGTTATGGGTAAATTAGGGTTAGGTTAAAGGTTATGGTTTGTGTTAGGTTTAGTTTTATGTGTAGGGTTAGGTTAAGGTTAAGGTTAGGGTTAGTGTTAGGGTTTGTTTGGCTGCTATGCACTTGCTTTAACTCACATGTGAACACACGGCATTTATCTAATGCTATGTCAATGCAGTTGTTATGGTTTAGGGTTAGGGTTAGGGCTCGGTTAGGGTTGCTGTTAAATTAGTGTTTGGGTTAGAGTTAGGTTAGTGTTATGGTTTTGGGTTAACATTAGGATTAGGGTCAGTGGTATTGTTAGGTTTAGGGTAAGGGTTATGTTACAGTTAGATTAGGGACATAGATGGGGTTAGGGTTAGGGTTTGGTTTAGAGTTATGGTTAGGGTTCAGTAAAAGTTAGGGTCAGGCTAGTGTTAGGGTTACGATTTTGGATAGGTTTATGGATAGGTTTAGGTTAGGTTTGGGTTAGAGTTAGCACAGATAGCAATAACACTAGGAAAACCATCATCTTTCCAATCAGCAGTCCTCATAACAATGGTATCCAAGGGCAGAGGAAGAAATGCGAATAGAATGAGAAAAAATTGTCATCTCAATGAAGAGCCAACCTTATGAAAATTCACCAGGCACCAGCTACATTCCAGCAAACTGCAATGGATAAGCTTTCCAAGTAACATGAAATTGAACCTAACACTATCCCTAACACTATACCTAAATCTAACCCTAACCCTAACTCTAACACTAACCTAACACTAACCCTACCATAACCCTAAAAGTAAACTTAACACTAACCCTAACCCTAACCCTAAACCAAAACTCTAAACCTAACTTAACCCTTACACAAATGCTAAACCCAAACCTGAATACTAACCCTAATTCTAACCCAAACCATACACTAATCCTAACCCTAACCCAATCCTAACCCAAACGTAACCCTAAATCTAACTCTAACACTAACCCTAATCTATCCCTAACCCTAATTGTAACCCTAAACTTACCCTAACCCTAACAATAACCCCAATGCTAACCCTAACCCTAACCCAAAACCACTGCATTGGCTAAGCATGACGTAAAAGCCATGTGTTCACATGTGAGTGTTAGGTAAAATATAGGATGAAGTTAAGTTTACAGATATGGTAAGGGTTAGGGTTCGGTTTAGGGTAAGGGTTATGGATATGGTAAGGTAAAGGTTATGATGATGTTAGGTTTATTATTTGGTTAGGTATAGGGTTAGGGTTAGGGTAAGGGTAAGGGTTTGGTTAGGGTTAAGTTTAGGGTTAGGTTTTGGGTTAGGGTTAGTTTTATGGATAAGTTTAGGTTACATTTAGCGTTAAGGTTAAAGTGAGGTTTTGTTTGGTTGCTATGCACTTGCTTTCCGTCACATGTGAACACACGGGTTTTACCTAATGATAAGCCAATGCATTTTCTTTTTTTTTTGGTTTAGGGCTAGTGTTAGGGTTAGTGTTAGTGTTATCGTTAGAATAGGGTTAGTATTAGGGTCAGGTTATGGCTTTAGTTTTGGGTTAGGTTTAGTTTTAGTATCCACGTGAGTGTTAGGTTTAGAGTAGGGTTAGAGTTAGGGTTAGGTTAGGGTTAGAGTAAGGATAAGGGTAACGGTTAGGCTTAGGTTTAGGTTAAGGTTTGTGTGAGGTTAGGTTTAGGATTAGGGTTAGATTTATGGATAGGGTTAGATTAAGGTGAGGGTTAGGGTTAAGGCCAGGGTCAGTGTTCAGTTAAGGTTAGGGTTAGTATTAGGTTTAGGTAAGGGTTAGAGTTAAGGTTAGGTTTAGGCTTAGGGTTAGGTTTAGGGTTAGGTTAAGGTCAGTGTCAGGTTAGGTTTAGGGTTAGGTTTAAGGTTAGAGTTAGGGATAAGTTTAGGATTAGTGTTACAGTTAGGTTAGGGTTAGGGTGAGTTTTAGGTTATGATTAGTGTTAAGGTTTGGTTCAGATTTGGGTTAGATTTTGAGTTAGGGTTAGGATTTGGGTTAGTGTTTAGGTTAAGGGTTTGGGTTATGGTTAGGTAACGGTTAGGGTATTGGGTTAGGGTTAGGGTAAGTGTTAATATTAGCTTTAGGGTTAGGGTTAATGTTAGGGTTAGGTTAGGTTTAGTGTTAGGGATAGGGTTAGGATTAGGGTTAGGTTTGGGGATAAAGTTCGGTTAAGAGTAGTATGAGGTTAGGGTTAGATTTTTGGTTAGGATTAGGGTCAGGGTTAGAGTTAGGATTAGGGTTAGGGATAGGGTAAGGTTAAGTATAGGATGAGGTTAGTGTTACTGTTAGGTTAGGGTTAGGGTTAGGGTTAGTTTTAGGGTTATAGTTATCTTACGGTTAGGTTTAGGTTTAGGGATTGGGTTAGGGGTTGCGTTATGGATAGGGTTATGTTCAGATTAGGGTTAGGTTTATGGTTAGCATTTGTTTGGCTGCTATGCACTTAATTTCACTCACATGTGAACACATGGCTTTTATATAATGCTAAGCCAATACAGTGATTTTGGTTTAGATTTAGGGTAAGTGTTAGAGTTAGGTTAGGCTTTGGGGTTAGGGTTAGGTGAGGGTTATCATTTTGGTTTAGGGTTTGTCTTAGGGTACGGGTTAGTGTTAGGTTTTGGATTAGGATTAGGGTTAGGTTTAGGGTTTTGTTAGGGTTTGAGTTAGGGTTAGGATTACGGTTAAGGTTAGGGTTATGTTGTTTAGGGTGAGTTTATGGTAATGGTTAGGGTTAGGGTTAAGCTTTGAGTTAGTTTAGGGTTAAGGTTTAGGGTTAGTGTTAGGGTTAGTGTTAATGTTAGGTTTAGGGTTAGGGTTTGATTAGGGTTTGCGTTAGTGTTAGGATTATGTTTGGGTTTGAATAAGAGTTACGTCTTGGGTTAGGTTCAGGGTTAAGATTAGGCTTTGGGTTTAGGATTAGCAATAGGCTTAGGTTATGGTTAGGGTTTTTGGGTTAGGGTTAGGTTTCCTGTTAGTTTTAGTGTAAGTTTTAGGGTTAGGGTTAATGTAAGATTTAGGTTTAGGCTTAGGGTTAGAGATAGTGTTAGCGTTTGGTTTTAGTGTTTAGGTTAGGTTAGGGTTATGGTTTTGGGTTAGATTTATGTTTAGGGTTAGGGTTAGTGTTATGTTAGTTTTAGGGTTAGGGTTAAAGGTAAGGTTAGGGTTAGGGATTGTTTGGCTGCTATTCACTTGCTTTCACTCACATGTGATTACACGGCTTTTACCTAATGCTAAGCCAAAGCAGAGGTATAGGGTTAGGGTTAGGTTTAGGGTTAGTGTTTGGTTTACGGTTAGTATAACAGTAAGATTTAGTTTAGCGTTAGATTTAGGGTAAGGGTTAGTGTTAGGGTTAGGCTTATGGTTAGGGGTAGGGTTTGGGTTTAGGTTTAGGGTTAGGGATACTTTAGGGTTAGGGT